>PVJI01033032.1:0-11644 GCA_004026765.1 Micronycteris hirsuta
CTCACCGATCTATCCACCCATCCCCTCGTCCATCCGGGGACTGAACCCACAACCTGTTGGTGTTTGGCATGATGCTCCGGCCAGCGGAGCACCAGCCAGGGCCCGCCTGCCCTCTCTGTGGACGGTGCGTGAATGAACGTCCGGGGTCTGCACGCCGGTCTCCGTGTGGTCTTGGCTTAGGGGCTGAGGAGCTTGTGACGTTGGGCGAGTCACCTCCCCGGCTCTGACCCTGTTTCCTCACCTACCGAATGGGGCGGAGGGTCCCACCGTGAGCCCTTGGGACACTGGGAGGAGCCAGGAGGGGAAAGGGTTCCTTGGACATGGGCCCCAGGTGCTGCCCTCGGGTCGGGACTGAGGACATTGACTGTGAGTGAGCAGAACATGGGGAGCTTTCGGTTTGCTGAGGCTTTTTTGGGGGTGGAGGCATGTGGGCACGAGGGGGCGCCAGAGGCTTGCGGCTGGTCAGCAAGGCTCCGGAGGTGGGCCGCATCGGCCACCTGGGCCCTCTGGAGGCCAGTGTCCCCAGCTGACAGGCTGTGCTGCCTGATGATGTCCCTTCATCAAGTGTCCCTTCTTCCAGGACATGCTGATGATTCTAGGTGGTGGTGTAGAAATGGGCGTCCCCACTTACCCGAATGAAAACCCTGGGGACTCTAGGTTGTCCCCAAAAGTCTTGGGGGAAAATTTAGCTCCGTGAAACCCCAGGTCTTCTCTGTTGGGTGGGTGGGATCGGGGGTCCAGAGGTGGGGCTCATGGAGGAGGCTCCTGGGGAGGTAGTGACAACCCCCATCCCAACACATGCGTACACACACACACACACACGTGTGCAGACACAGGCACAAGCAAACACGCAAGCGCACAGAGACTCAGAGAGAGGGAGTGTCTGTCGCCGAAGGAAACGGATGCCCGCAGGTCCCTCCTGAGTTTGCAGCTCCACCACGGGGCTTGGGGACACTGGGGACAGCCTCAGGAGCCTCCTGGGGCAAAGGTCGGGGAGTGTTCAGGGAGGAAAGCGTCGCGTGTCCAGATTTATCCGGGGGGGGGGGTGTCCAGCCACGGCCCTCTGGATTTGTGCCCATTCGCTTTAAAAAAAAAAAGGTTTCCATAAAAGGATTTTTGGTAATCACCTAACTTTTAATACAATATTCACATACAAAACCCCCGTGTCAGATGGTTTCCTGTACGGGGCAACAGAGGCAGCAGGTTGCGCGCCATGGCAGACCCCGAAAGTCGCCCTTGGACTTGGATTGGAGCTGTCTGCTCGCGGGCGTGTCAGCGGCAGGCCGACGCGCGTCCAGGACCGACACCGTCTGCCTCCTTCCCGCCCGGGCTGAAACCTTTCTACGCCTCCCCGGGCGCCCGAGACGCTTCAGAGAGGAATTTCAGGTTAGCCTAACGGCTGCCGATTTCCAGCCCATCTCACCCGCGAGACCTGTTTGCACAAGCTTTTAAAATCATAATTGTCCGACAGTAACATTCCTGTAAGTAAAAATATAGAGAAGAGTTACCAAAATAGAAGCCTTTATTAATAAAAATCTTTGGTAGTAACAGGATTTTAAATTCCTCTCAATGATATTTGGTTAACTAAAAAAGAGAGAGAGAGAGAGAAATTCCTTCCACCTTTGAGCTATAGGAAAAGAAAAAAAGAAACCCTCAAATCCACCATAGAATCGATTTTAAAAGACAACTCAATAAATATCCTGGAGCTGGGAATGTACCCCTGGGAGGCCCGAGACTTCTGGAAACCCTCGTCTTCCCTAGAAGGGCCCCTGGGGGGCCCCTCACTGCCCACTGCCCTGTCAGCCTGGCTTTGCCCCACGAGGAGACCCAACGACGGGGAGGTCCGCTCATTGCAGCGGGCAGGGGTGTGGCTGGCGGTGGGACCCCACGCGCGCCGCTCCCACGCCCTCTGGTGGCCAGGCCTCCTCTCTCTCTGACTGGAGGGCGACTGACCCTGAACCAGCGGAGAAGAGGGTGCAAGTTGGCCCACTTTTCCGACCCAGAGGCAGGCGAGGCCTCTGGGAACTGGGCCCCAGCTTCGCGTCCCTCCCGTTGCACCTGTGCGTGCTCAGCGCCTCGGAATGCCTTTGGCATCGGTTGGGCACCAGGAGGACGCCCCAGGGCAGCTTCCAGACCCTCTGCTCGCCGGTCTCCGCGGAGCAGACCCAGGCTCCCCAGAGCTGCCTCTGCGAAGCCCCGCCCCGGTCTTGCATCGACGCCCCACCCGCAGCGATCATTCTGATCAACCTTGAAAAGTAAAGATAAAAAATTCCCTGCATAATGGTTTTGTGCAAAAACATGGGGGGCGAAAAACAGAGAAAAGGCCAAAAAATAAAAAATAAAAAAAAAGGTTGTCCTATCAGAAAGCGGTCTTCAAGGTTTGCAGCAAACCCAGGAGCCACCAGGCGCGGAGGGGCGGGCACGGCCGGCCCGGGAGAGGTGTCCCTCGGCGGGGGCGCCGCGCCGCTACGGGGCCCCCACGGGGTGCTCGGGGCCGTCCAGGCCGGCTTTGGGGCTGTGGTGGTTGAACGGCTCGTCCTTGGCGGGGCCCCTCTCCATCCACGTGTCCAGGAGCTGCTGCTTGCCCTGCTCCTCCCTCATGAACAGCTCCACCATCAGCACCTTCTCCTTGTGGATCTGCTGGCTGATGTCCTTGGGGATGTCGGGGATGACCCAGTCCACGAAGTCGCTCATGAACATGACTAGGTTCTGCGAGGAGAGGCAGCGCGTGGCGGCGGGAGGGCGGGCCCCAGGGAACGCCCCGCCCCGAGGCCACCGGCTGCGGCCGTTTGGACCCGTCGGAGCCCGCTACTCTCCCTCAGGGCTGACTCTCCGGCTCCCGGACCCAGGGGCCATCGTACCTGGAAGACGATGACGAAGGCCAGCCGCGCCGCCAGCACCGCCCAGAAGTCCTTGGAGATGTCATACTTGTGCTCCGACCACGGGGGCTCGCGGTAATCTTTGTACCTGCAAGTGCCGGCGGCAGTTGGGGTCTGCGAGACGACCCTGGGGTTCTGCTCGGTGCCCCAAGGCTGCTGAGCACCGGGAGGGACAGGGAGTCTCTCTCCGTGTCGGATGGGGGCCGGGCAGGGCCGAGGGGCCTTGCAGAAAATGAGGACCCCAGGAGGTGTCTTGCAGAAGTGGGCTCTGGGACCATCTGGTGAAACCCTGTTTCTAAAAAGTCATCCTGCCCGAAACCCCTAGTGCACAGGGGGCAAACCCAAGGCCCGCGGGCCGAACCCGCCCTCCACCCTGTTTTATCCGGCCAGCACCTTGTTTCTACCCGGGGGCAGTGCCGAGCTCCTTGCTCCTAGTTCAGGAGTAGTTACATTTATACAGTCCTAAAGTTGCATTCGGCCCTTTGAAGGCGACCACAGGGCTGATGTGGCCCCCGGTGAAAATGATTGGACCCCCCGCCCTAGTCAGTCAGACAAAGCAAGCCGGCCCCCCTGGCTGAAGTGGGGGGGGCTTCCTAGGCCCAGCTTCCCTGAACCCCAAGCCAACCCCTGCTGTCCACGGAACAGTGGACGGGGTCCCCTGGAACCAGTCTGAAAGCCACCTGTCTAGTCTCGCCCCTGTTTGTGGGGGAAACTACTGGAAAAAGCTAAACGTTTTCTCAGCGAGTCCTGTGCAGGAGGTTAAACGGACAACTGGTGTGGTCGGCGCCTGCCCAGCAACCACCCCAGGGGCATAGTGTCCCGGGAACCCCTCCCCCTGCTGTGACCTGTTGGCCGCCACGTCCCTATCTCTGCACAGTGCCGGCCCACCCCCGACCAAGTGCTCAGGTTTCGATGCTGCTGGGAGACACCAGCTCCCTCACGCCCCTCCCCCCAAGGCCCCGCCTCTGCACCTGGGTCTGTGAACACGATCCGTATTTATTGTCTGTCCACCTCACCGCCAGAGGGAGCAGTGACGGGCACTGCCCCGCCCACCCCCGCCACCAGCCTCAGGTCTCTCTGTCCCCTTCCTCCTCCACAGAGGGCCCCAGAGGCCCAGGACGAAGCCCGAGGTCCAGTCTTACCTAGGCCCATCCGACTGCTCCTTGAATTTGGGGGGATGCTTGGGTTTAATGAGGCTGACCCCCCCTTCCCCCACTGCATTGGAAAAGCTGTGTGAATCAACCCCCGGTTCCCAGTTATGGGGCCGCAGGGGTGTCCCCACTTGTCCCTGAGAAGCTGCGGCCCAGGGGGGAGACCAGGAGGGACGGCACCTGGCTCTGTGGGCACAGCAGCCCCGGCCTGGACCCAGGACCGGCCACCGCCCCGCTGTGTGTCCCTGCGCCACCACCCGGCCTCTCTGGGCATCTACTGAGCACCTACTATATGCCAGGGCCCAGTCCCGGGTGTGATTCCACAGGGGACACACAGCCCGGGCCCCTCACCCACAGAGCTTGACGTCTGGAGTGACCTGGACGGGAGGCCGAGCTGCCGACCCCAGAGACGAGACGGGGCTGGGACACAGGCCCCGGTGCCAGCTGCCAGCCACAAGCGAGTTGCACAACCGGAGCTCTGTGGGAACTGGCAGCCATGTCCTCCCGGCGTCAGATGCCACACGCATTTGTCCTCCCTCTTCCTCCCGTGCTCAAGGCCTGCTGCGTCAGGACGCAGCGCAGTGTGTGGGTCACCCGGCAAACTCCTACGCATCCTGCAAAGCCCACTTACTGGCCACCCCCGTAAAGACCCCTATCAGAGAGGATTGTATTTTTTTTCCTTGCTTAGCTCCTCTTGGCCACCTGCTGGCCCCCCGCCGGGGGCAGGTGATAACGTCCTCTCTGGGGTTGTTGCGGGCGGTCCATGAGACCAGGCCTGTTTCAGTGCAGGGACAAATGGTAGCCAGCAGCGCCCCGGCTCTCAGCCCTGCTAGGCCAGCTCCCTCACACCCACAGCCCCAGGCTGGGCTGGGCGCCACTGGGCCCGCCGCCAGTTCCTCTTGGAGGGGGGCCGACGCGGGCGTGGTCACGGGAGGGTGGCACTCACACACCTGCCGCTGGTGATCTCAGCCAAAGGACGGGGGAGGGGGGCCCTGGCTAAAAGCGATTCCCAGGAGCAGGGCGGTCCAGCGGTCCACCTCCCTGGGGGTGAAAGCCACGAGACCCTTAAAACAACGGAGGCTGGGCCCCGTCTTGTTGGCCTCACCCCAGTGGGACCAGCACACCCCCACCGACACGTGGGGCGGGGAGCTGCTTCCTTAACCGAGGCCTGCGACGCGGCGCCTGCTCTCACAGCTCGTGGCTCACCCTGGAAACGTCGGCACGAACACTCCTGAGGGGGCTTCTGATAAGAGGACCCTGCACCCCCTGACTTCCTTCTTCCTGGTCACGCTTCCCCTGAATTCACTTTTAGTTAAGCCTGTCGAGCTGCGCGTGTTCTGGGTGCCACGTTCACACCACACATACGTGTTGGGCCACCTGACAAGCGGGAAGCTTGGGCTCGGCACCGGGTGCACGTGCCGGCAGAGGGACCTCGGGAAGGGACTGCTGCCCCCTCCCTGGCCCCCCGCCCCCAACGCCGAGTCCTCCCCCAGGGGACTGGGCGAAGGGTTGGAGCGGACTCTCCCGCCGTCCCCGGGTTTACATGTCTGCCCATATGTATGTTCGACTACTGGTCCCTCCCTGACACAGGACCCACGGGCCACCATGCACTCTTCTCTGGTCAGTCAGGGCCCGCTGGGAGTGTCTGCTGTTGCCACACCATCAGTAGCACTCACAGAGTCCAGTAGACTCGGTCCGGGGACCTTTGCTCTGACGACCGACAAAGACATTTTTGCCGCTGGGACTGCTGTGCGGAGAACTGCTGGGGGACCTCTGTGCCCCCAGAAAATGATGCCAGCATGCAGGAAGCCAAGCTGGGAGGCTGCGCCCCCATGGAGCCTGATGGCAAACTGTGGCGCCTGGATCCAGCTGTGCCTGAAGCTATCCCAGACTTCTTAGTCAAAGGAATGGCTAGATCAGCTCCTACCCCCACGTAAGGATCTTTTTTCTGGAAGATGGAGCTGTTCTGTGGCTTCCCCCAGAGAGAGTCCTGGCCTGAGCTGGGCTCTCCCAGAAAGCCAGTGCCCACAGCTCCCCATGAGAGCGGTACCTGCAGATGTGCACCTCATAGCCCAGGTCCAGGGGGTCATTGGGCGCCGTGCCCTCCTGGAAGTCGCTGACGTTGAAGGAGGAGAGGGTGTGGCTGACGAAGCCGTGCATGGTTCCGTTCTTGCTGTACATGTACAGGTACACCAGGCGGGGGATGAAGTCGGACGTGAAGGAAATCACGAATGCCTGGGTGGGGGCAGCGGGGGACGGTGGGTAAGCGCCGTGCGCCCCTCTGCCTGTGAGTGGCCATGGGGGGAAAGGCCCAGCAAACACGTGAACAGTGGGGGGGCGCCCGTCAGCTGCTGCGGCAGCCCAGGGAGCTGGGGACACGTGGCCCCCGAGCGGGGAGGGATGCTAGCAGCTGCCTACCGGCTGTGTGGCCTTGGGCAAGTCACCCAACCTCTCTGCGCCTTGCCTGTCTCACCTGCAACATTGGTCGATAACTCCCAGCCCCCGAAGGCCGCATGCACACTAGTGGGCGGGTGCACTGGAGGCGCTTAGGAGGGCCTGGAACGTTCTAGATGCTCAGTGAATGGTAGCAGTCGGCATTACCATTGTGGCTGGGCCTGAGAGTCCCCGCTCCTGGGCTGAGCACCGCGTCCTGTGCACTGGGGGCCGAGTCCCTGGGCCTCGCTGTGACCCTGACCTGCCCCATGAGGAGCCGCCTGCCCGTGTGCCAAGTGGCAGCTCTGGGGGCGCCGGCTCAGCCGTGGGTGGAGGGGGTGTCCCGGGGTGGCACTCGGGGCGTGCCACGGCCGCCTAGGGCTCTTGCACCTGGATACAGCCTTGGGGGTTGAAGCACCTGGCGGGGGACCACCAGACAAGAGCTCAACCCAGGGGGCCAGGCCCTGGCAGTCAGGGGGACCACAACACAAGGCCACAGCCAGTCTGCTGTGACAGAGGGCTGTGACGACGGCCCTAACCTGCATGCAGGTCAGAGGCAGGAGAGGCAGGAGGGGTGGGGGCAGCCATGCCCCCAGCAAGCTAGGCATGTGTGTGTTGGGCGGGGGTGGGAGGGGGACTGGCAGGTCCTCCCTTCTCCCTGTGTCAGCATTTCCCAAAGGGGGGAATTAACTTTTTCAAGAAGGAGCAGAATCATTGCCTATGAGGGATCTCTCCATGTCTGTCTGCCTCTTGTTCATTCTCAGGCCCCTGGGGACAGAGTGGACTTACGGGTCAAGGCGGGCAGAGCAGAGGATTTTGCTTCAGGTGGTAGGAAAAGGCCGAGGAGAATTTGTGGTTCCCACCCAGAGCTCCGCAGGACACTCCATACGACCGAGAGACGCGTATGGAGAGGAGACGCCCCTGCTGCCTGCAGCCTCACCCGGCGGGAGGCAGAGGCCCGCCCAGCGCCCTGGAGTGGGGGCTGGCTGCCCGGCCGCTGAGCCGGGGGTTCCGTCTGCCCGAAGCCACTTACGTTGATGATGACGGCGAGTTTCCCGATGCCTCTGAGGATGTTGTACCAGATTCCTGGGGAGAGAGAAGCGTTGCATTGAAGGCCTCCCGCCGGTGGGTGGGGCAGACACTGGTGGCTCGTGCGGGTTCATCGGCTACTTGTGAGCCATCACGGCTCCTAACACACGTGCTTAGAAACAGCTGCTCCCTACATGGCCCGCACAGTGTCCCCTGAACCTGCTTATATGCTAATTGGTTCAGATGACGCCTTTTCTCTAGAAAGACAAAGATTTCAGTTTGGAGGCGGCTCTTGCCCCAAAGGGCCCCCGTGAGGGTGGCGGAGCCCAGGCCCAGGATGCTTGGTGTCTAGAACTGTTCTGTAGCCCTGTGCTGTCCCTGTAGTTAGGGACAGGCTGGAAGCAGTGCCGGGGTCAGTGAGCAGAGCCAGGGCCCCCAGCAGGTGAGGCCGGGTCACGTCCTGGGCGCACTGACTTGGCAGCAGGCGGTGCAGGCCGTTTCCCGTAGCACCTGAGCCCAGGTGAGTGCCTGGAGAACCACGGGTCCTCCACGGGGCTCCTCGGCAGCTGGGCCCAGGGAGGGAGCCCCTTAGCTGAGGGCCCAGAGCAAGCTCTGCCTGTCAGGGCCTCAATGAGGCGACTCCGGGGAAGGGCCAGCACCCGCCTGACCCCACTGCACCTTAACCGAGTCCTATCATCCCCGTCACTGAACCAGATCTGGGAGGGACAACCCGCCTTCCCAGAAAGGGTGCGAGAGGGCCGAGGCCCGTTAGCGTGTTACGGTCATTACGTAGAAAGAAGGCAGGCGGGGTAGCTCTGCCCAGGGCGATGCTGCTTCCGGCCAGGAGAGCAATGAGCCCCGGGGCACCTCCCAGGCCCTATTCTGGGGGTGCACGCTGGTGGTCTGCAGAGACGTGTTCAGGCCCGTGCGGCCCAGAAGCTCGAAACCACTGGCAGCAGCCGAGGTCAGCGTGCGAGGTGCTGGGTTCTCACGCCCCAGCCCCGGCTGGCGATGGTGTGGGGATAGCAGCACCCAGTGCTCACAGCCGACCCGCTGCTGATGCCCGTGTCCAGGCGTGCGATCACGCCCTGCCGCGGGTCAGCAGCCCCTGTCCCGTGTGAGCGCTGAGCTAACCCGAGAGAACAGTTCACTGTGGTTCCTTCTGGTGGGAACCATCACGTGGCTCGTGGCCGGGAGAGCGGTCCTCACGTGCACGCCCCACCTGTAGGGCCTGAGTTGGAGACCCACGGTGCGGGGCCGCAGGTGAACTCGGGCCCGGTGAGGGCTTCCGTGGGAAGCAGCCCCTGAGCTCGGCACGAGGAAACGGGTCTGTGGCTGGGCCAGGTGGCCGCCCAACCAGCCAAGAAAGTGACGGGGGACTCAAACATTGGAGAAATTTTAGTGTCAGGTAATAGCTGACAAGCTGAGGAATCAACGCAGGTGAAGCTAGTGTTCCAGGAACTGAAGGGCTGGCCCCCCCTGACTCCAGGAGACCACAGGAGTTTCACCTTCATCCCCGGGAGGACGGCCAGCCATCGGACATGGAACCTGAGCCGCTGTGCTCCAGCGGGGGACCGTCCAAGCCCAGGATGCAGATGACAGAACGCTGCAGCTTTTTATCTGACTGACTTCTCCCCTGAATTCCAAACCCCTTACCTATACTTCTCCTTGTAAAATGGGTCGGTTAAAATGGAGTTTAGGACGGTTGTTCGGGTACAAACCCCCCGTCTTCTCAGACCGCTGGCCCTCTGAATAAAGTGCCCTTGGAGATAACAGCCCTGTCTCTGCTTAGGGGGCTGGCAGGGGACAGGCAGCATGACCACTGGCTCTTCTGGTTTCAAAGGGCACAGCGGGGCCTGAGGTGCACCCGTGAGGGTCTGCCGGAGCTGAGGGCTCAGCCTGTCCCGCAGGGGCTGCCTGTTTCCACGGGGCGGCCGATGGTCCTGGTGTGACGCCCGCCCACACCGGGACCACGGGGCGTGCCTCAACCATGTAAAACCGGGACTCCAGAACAGCCCCGCTTCCCGGTTACCCGACTGCACACTCCACAGGGCACCGCTGCTCCCAGGGCCTCCGGGAACCGGGACGGGGGCGGGGGAGGGCGATGCTCATGGGGGAAACCTCCCGGGGGAGCTGCCCCCTTCCAGGCGCCACCACCATCCCGGGGACACTGAGCCCCATTTCCAAGAACGTGGTGGGAGGCGCTGAGTGGTCTGACCGCAGGCAGCGCCCGGCGCTGCGTGCGGGCAGAAGCCTGTGACCGGGGAGCTGCAGAAAGAGGCTGAGGGCAGGAAGCACCCTAACCCCGTGTCAAAGGTCAGGGCTGGGAAGCTGCAGCCGGTTCCCACGCACAGGACAACAGACGGGGCTGGGTCCCCTGCAGGGACTCGCCACACCCCTCTCTCCGTGCCCAGGCCAGGCCATCGGGCCTTTGTGGCAGAACTCCCCCTGCCACCCCGCCCCGTGGGTGCAGGTCACGGGGGCCACCGGGTCCCCTGGGGCCCTACATGGATCACAGGAGGAACACAAAAGCCTCTTCGGGAAAAGGTTACAGCGAAGGGGCCATAAACAAACCGTGACGGGAGGGCAGGCTGCGCCTTCAGCCGACCGTACAGGAACTAGGAAGTGAGGGCCGAGCCGCCGGGCCCGGGCAAACACGGGCAGCCCCCAGCCAGACGCCCGGGGACGTGCGTGCCCGCCTGGCTCGTGGCGGGAACACGGCCACCGTGGACCGTGGGGGCCCCAGGCCGCCCCCAGCTCCTCTCACTCTGGCGGGTTCGCAAGTTTCAGGACGTGGACGCAGGGCACAGCGAGGGCTTTGCCAAGCAGACACCCGCCAAAGCAAACACCCGCCCGCCCGCCTGCCGCGGACTCGCCCGGGGCCTCAGGCGCCCGAGAATCGGGCCCTTGTGAGGCAGGAGTCACAGGCAGGCGCGCTCTTTTCTTTGCTGCCCCTGGGCGCGGAGCTCCGGGTTTCCCAGGGACGGTCCAGGGCGCGCCCCGCGGCCACCAGCTGCCCCTTCTGAGGCCTCGGGTGCAGGGACCCTCTCCTCACAGAGCTGTGTGGCCCTGGGGGTCCCAGCTCGACTCCGTCACCCACACGGCCTCGGCCTTCCCGTCTGGGGAGTGGCACCCAGGACCTGCCCGACCGTTGTCACCAGACTCCTCCTCAGGCCTGACAGCAGGCACCCAGCACAAGCTCAGGGCCAGGCCTGGGCCGTCCCTGGAGCGGGCACAAGGCACTTACGAGACGCCCGCCGCCACGCCCGCTTGGCCTCCGGGGGGACGTGCGGACGAGGCCTGCGCTTGGGTGGCCCGCGAGCGAGGACTGGCTTCTGACACTTTAAGGAGCGAGATGGACACGCACGAGACGCGGCCGCTTGGACGCGAGGCAGTGGCCTCTGGGTCCTCAGGGACTGAAACTCCCGGGGCTTCACAGGCACGGGCGCCTGGTTCTGCCCCACGCGAGGGGACGGGCCGCGGGTCCGGCTGGAAGGGCTCAGAGGGCCAGCTCAGCAGCCGTTTCAAGTCGCACACGGGGTGGTATGGGGGCGGGGGGGGGGTCCAGTGGGGAGGGGGGGCTAAAGCGTCCAATCACAGGGCGGTGGCCGCCATACTTGAGTCCCGGCTTGACGCTGCTCCCCAAGGGAAGCCGGGCCGCTGCCCATGCCCCGATCCCACAGCTCCAACGCAGGGCTGCGGGGGGACCAGGCAACATCGCCGAGCAAGGCCCACGTCTGAGCTGTGGCGGTGGCGATCTCATGCCGTTCGACCTAACTGGCCACGCGTGTGATGGGAGCTGGAGTCTAAGGCATCTCAGAGGGGGGTGGCCGCCATGGGGGGCTGTTGTCTGGCCACCACCATTCGGCCAGCAGAGGCCAAGGCGCGGACCAAGGAGCCTCCCGCCGACGCAGGGCTGCGGACAGGGATGGGATGGCCTGGGGGCCTCTCCAGAGGCTGCCCAAGGCCCAGGGCGGCAGGAGCGCCCGCGTGTTAGCCAGACCGCGTCTGGGCCAGGACAGCCCGGCCTGGAGTGGCCCGAACACACGGCTGCCCGTGAGCACTGTCTCTGCCATGGAACTCGGTCTTTGTCCACGCCAAGGGTTTCCCTCCCACCACTGTGTGAACCAGGAGATAGAACGATTGTGCTTT
>PVJI01033033.1:0-11646 GCA_004026765.1 Micronycteris hirsuta
CTTGCTGACCCCTGCATATTACCTTAACCTGGTCCTGCCTGCCACCGGACCTGAATTTACATCCTGATGCCCTGCTATGAGTAATCCTACCCCTGTTCTGCTTAATCCCATGAATAATCAATCCAATGTAAATATGTCTTAATGCCTCTAATAAAAGCCCCGGCTAAGCAACCCACGAGGTCTTTTTCCCGAAATGGAGATGGAGGAAAAGACCCGTGGCTGCTGGATTCTCATTTCCAAGCGTGTCTCTGGGTAAGATTGATTCACGCAATCGGGGCAGTCCCCCCACGGATTTTGCGGGTCAAAATCCGCGACACCTGAGAGATTGCTTTGTGCAGTGAAGCGGCCCTTCTTCCCTAGGGGCAGAGAGTTCACTCCTTTCTGGGATCTTTCCCAAGCTGGGTCCTGATTCTAAATCATCCCCTCCCCACTGGCACCGAGTGCCTTCAGAAAGCTCCAGTGTAGGTTCGCAGAGAAACTGGCCCTTCCTACTGCCCAGTAGGAGTTAGCCGGGCAGACACTTCTTTACTTTTTCTTTTCTTTCTTTCTTTTATTCCTTCCTTCCTTCCTTCTTTCTCTCTTTTTTTAGCTCATACTACCAAACTCAACTTTCTCGTGATAGTCTTTTTGGTTATACTAAATACTGCTGTTTTTTTATTTATTCAGTCAACATTATGGCACACCTATTATGTGTCCAGTACTGGGATTAAAGAGATCAAAATCACATTCCTTGATTTGGTGAAATTCTGTATTGTATACAGAGTCCTTAACAGTGTGGCTAGAAAATGTGAAAAATATCATGAGTGCTGGATTTTTTTTTTAAATCTTGCTTTGAATAAATACAGAGACTTCTTATAGAAGGAGAACTTTCAGGTTAGTGCTTGTAAAATACAACTTTCATTATCTCATGGTTCCAACTCAAGAAAATATAATAAATCACTATTATCTATATAATAAAATTTATTTTATTTTTTAATAATATCTGCAACTCCTTTAACCAGTTAGGACTTGAGTTCTTTTATCTCTTTTAGTGCCCTCACCAAGGGACTATGTATAGAAGAGGATGCAGTCAAATTATAAACAAAGGCCAATTTAATAATCTGAGGACACCTTACCCCTCTACTATGGGGGACAATGTGGCCTGAGCTTGACATTGAAAGAGGAGATTTTGTTTCCCTTGAGTCTGGAGGTTTGAATCTGTATACTCAGACCCTGAAAATAAAGAGCTGGGAAAACTCAAATATGTTAGTGAAAATACCTTCACGTGCATACATAAGTCCTTTGCTTGTAAGAACTCATTTAATGCTCACAATAACTCTCTGAGGTGGGTATGGCAATTGTCCACATTAATAGATAAGAAAACTAAAGCACAGAGAAATTAAGCAACTTGCTCAAGGATATGCAGGTTTATAAGGGACATTAATAGGACCTGAACCCAGACAGGCTGGCATTAGGACCAGCAAAGCCAACCATTAGGATCAGCTGCCTCTCCATGGTGATGGCTAGTCCTACTCACCTAACTGCAGGTGCCACCGAGAGAGAAAGGCAACCCATGCAGTGAACCCACCTGCTGGGAAAACCTATCCATTGAAGAGGAAATGCTGAGCAAGCAGATCCGTTGTGACTCCTCATTTGGGAGGGGGTGAATAGGGGATAGAGATGTGAGTGGGAAGAGCAACAGAAGTGTCCGCATCTGTTGGCACTGGCAGTAACAAAGAGGTTCTAAAGGCCCCGAGTGTCCCCTGTGCCATCCAGCAGGAGACCTCTGCCAGTCTGCTTACCCTTACTCTTTCCATATTCTGGACAATCTTTGTCTGGATACTCCAGTCCTCTGGGGCTTAGCTTTTGGGAACAAGTCAAATGTATTGTGATCTGTTTGTGCGATGAACTCCTATAGCATTTGTTGCCTTCATTTATAGTAAACATTTTCTAATAGGCCAAAATCAGGATGTGTGGTCTGTATACAAAACCAGCTGTTCCAAATGCATAATAATCTGAAAAAATGAATGATGGTGGCTGCCGTTTTCGTACAGCTTATTTCATACATCTTACACTGCTATTTAATCTTAATTGTTGTTTGATTGCTTTATGAATGCCTGATTTAATTCTTTAGCTAAATTGTAATGTTTTTAAGACCAGAGATATATATCTCATACCATACATTGCATATGTATATATTACATACCAGCATGACACTTTTTGAAATAAGGTTGTTGATAAATATTTAGACAAGATCAAGTGCATTCAGGGTGGAATGGCCAAAGAAATTATTTAATGGATTTCTTCTTTCCTCATTTTTTCTTTTTCCCTCCCTCCCTTCTTTCCTTTTGTAGCATCTCCTATCTCTTAGGTTGTTGATGTAATGATTAGAAATGAGGAGAGAAACGGTTAAAGCAGCAGATGGGGCATCATAAAATTCGAAGGCAGAATAGACTTGTGTAGATTTGATGATTTTTGGATTTATTTTCTGGACATACTATTATCTATCTAGGTTCCAGCCTATCTATTGCTTCCTTCCCATGTGGTCCATCTTTTTGTGGTGGGCTGGCTCAGCAGACTAGATCACTGGGCCAAAGTTCTGGGTTTTAGGCTCCTATAACCTGGTTAGCTTTGCCGCAAACAGAGCCTCACAGCAGAGAACAGGAAACAGAGTGTGTGTGGATGAGTGTGGGTACTCCAGGGCCCATGGCTTAGGGTGCACATCCTCGTGGACTGGGGATGGCCATCATGCCTCTTTAAGCCTATCTGCTCATCTGTAAAATGGGAACCAATCATGGGGTCATTGTAAGAATTATTTCTTTACTTAGATGTGTATTTTCTTTTAGTCCTACTTTGGCAAGTTGCTATGCAATAAATATTGAGATTTTGAACAACAAAGTTGGAACAGTGGTCCAGCTATTGTTTATATGTATCCTTCATTGCACACCTAAATGGTAAAATTCTAGATTCTTCTAGAGCTACTAAAGACTTTGGTAATGTGGGATATTAGAGACTATCTGGTTCAGTTTTCCAAGGGCAAGAACCCCTTTCTAAACACTACTGAGATATGGTCAGCTGGCTATGGCATCTTACTCCATTTTTAGAAGAGTCTTCCAAATCTCTAACTTTGATCTATTATTCCTATTGGTGCCTTCTGGAGCCATACAGGAGAAGTCAAAAGTCTAAGTTTTTGTCCACATTTTCCCTGTGCATTTTTTCCATTACCGTGGCTCCTCTTTGACAGAGCACCTCGAGGCTTGTAGCAGCAGAGGACTCTCACACTTGCTCAAGTCTCTGTGTTTAAGAATTCTCTTTGTTGAGTGGTGCTGATCGCCCTGCCGTTAACAGCACACATTTTCATTGTGCATACTTTTTGCCAAAATGGGAATATGGTTGGTGAATGGAAAATAAATGAAACCAATGGTTAAACTGAGAACGTGATGAAGACAGCATGAAGTAGAAAGGTTTTGGTTCTTTAGAACCAGTGAAGTTAGAGGTTTCAGATTAAACACTGGAGTGGTGATAAAGTTCAGTCACCTCACTGTAAAATAAGATTGTGGCGAATGTGACTGAATTCACAGTGCACTCAGTCAGTGGCTCTGAGGCTGACCAGAAAGAATCAAATGTCTCTTTCTAAAGATCATCAGTAAATGGGAGGACTGGGGATGGGGTGTAGCCAATCACATAGATCTAACATCCTTCCCTGACTGGACTGGTGATACAAGAGAAAGAGAGGAGCATGTATGGGCATTTAACAAAACATGGAGAGGGATGTTGTCTTTTCCTGCGAGACAGGGGTGATTAGTTGAGCCACCACGTACCATGTGCCTGGTAATTTATGGAAACTCAGATACCTTTGTTGATGAAAGTTTCTCTATTCTAATTTTTATATGATAAGCTCTCAAAGGTTTGAAGAGCAACCAAATATATCAAGTTCTTTTAGCCATTCTCAAAACGACAGCTCTCCTGGCCCCTTGTCTTGTCACTCTCCAGTGAGCGCAGTTTCCTCGCAGTTCTTTGTGAAATTTGGAATCCAGACACACTATATTTTTCCTGTTCTGGTAGAAAACCACAGTAGGAGGCAATTAAACTCTTACACTTTGAGCTGGATTCTAAGGTAAATTCTTGCTAAATTAAAATCTAAAATATGTTTAGTAGAAGAATACATCGGCGCTAGTTCTTAAAAGCTGATATTGTAGCATACTGAGGATTCTATGCATGCTAATGCTTTGCTTTATTTATAGTTTCAAATTTATGTATTGGGTTCTGTTGTACAAATCATTCAGCAATCTCTTGCATATCACTGAAGCTGCAAAATATAACTCCTCCCTACGCCTGTGGGAGAATTAGAAATCTTTTCATCATGAATCTGAAACAACCACAGAAATAAAGCCCCCACGAGAATAAAACCAACAAATAACCACCACAACAAAACAGTATGACCTCTTCTTAATAACCAAGTATCCAGTGTGCTGACTCATAATTTTAATACATCCCTTTCTTCTTTCCCCACACACTGTTATCTGAGGAAAGCATGGTGGTGGGGGAAGAATGAGTATCCAATTACCCTGTTTTGCAGATCTGGGCTGAGTTCAGGGTCTTAGGCATGCTTCAGATGACCAGTTCCTGGGTGAGATTTGGTAATTTCACCTCCATGGCAACGACAAGACACACTTCATGCTTTTCAGGGCACTTTGAAGTGTATTATTGCATTTGATCTTCACCTTGGGGATTAGTGGGAGAGGTGCCCTCTTCTTTACTTGGGCCAAGAGCAACTTGAACACAGCAGAATTTTCCAGAGGACAGAGGTGGGCAAAGAATCCCCATGTCTTGCTGTGTAGCCTGGGGCTCCTTCTGCTGAACCACACTGCTTGCTCAGGTGCTGGTATAAATCTGTGAAGTTGGCTTGTACTGAAGCAAATATGCCTGTGGCAAGAGCTCTGAATCTTGGAGTTGAAAAGGAAGTGAACCAATAGGGAAGGTGAAAAGCCTTCAGCATCTTAGATCTTTGTTTCTAAAAAGTCCTGGAGGAGATAGTTGGATGATTTGACATATGTTTTAACAATAAAGAGTGAACTTCAACATAGATATGAAAAGGTGGAGTAGCTGAAACATCAGTCTCCTTTAATTTACATAGAATCTTCTTTGGAGCTGAAGTGCCCATGAGAGAGAGCCGTGGTAAGGAAATGGTACCAGAATATAAAATATTCACTGAGGCAGGAGAAGGGAATGTTTTCCCTCCTAGAGATCAAGGGAGCTGTCTTTTTGAGTTGGTATCTCTTTTTTAGTTGGTGCCCCACCAGCTGATACAAATGGCAACCACATGCAGTAGGCAGAGAAGTCCCTTGCAAGTAACATTTCAGTGACGGGAAGGACAAAAAAGTAAGAACGCTAGGAAAGGGGCGGAGGGTGATGAGTGGTATCAAGAAACATGATGTGTTTCCCCCTTAACTGTGCTCACCTTACGGTTATTTCCCTCTGTCATCACTTTTTTTCTCCCTTACTTGCTACCAGGGCAGTGGCAGAAAATCAGATTTAGAGCGATCTGTCTGTGCCCTGAAGGTTCAGGGATGGGATGCTTTTCTCTTACAGAGCGCTGGTTGGGTATCAGGAAATGAATTGATGTTCCCTTGAAAGTTAAAGATAGCTCAGTTGTCTGTCTGGGTGAAGTTAAAGTCTTCACAGTCAAAATTAGAATAAGGGCAAATGTTTAAAATATATCCCACTTCCACTTTATAAACAGTTACAGAACGAAGAAGAAAGGGGGGCAAAGGAGAAAGAGGGGGACATAATCAATCATAGACAGAATAACACGACGGCATACTTTATTACTGCTTTGGAGGTGCACCTAGCCCGGAGAATTGCTGTCCATGGTTTTTTCCCATCTCCACACCATGAACCACTGGGCGTCTCCCTTCTGACTGGGATGGCTGCACATGACAACCCATGGAGCCGCTGGGGGAGAAATGTGGTCTGGGCCATGGAGGGCCACCGGACAGTGTTATTCCCGTTCCTGAGGATGAGGAAGGCCAGAGCCCCAGGCCCAGGTCGGGCTGGAGAGCCCCTCTCCCTTTAGAGCCTTGCTGTGGTCCCAGAGGCGCAGCCTCCCAGGCTGTGTGAGATTGTGATGAGTGACCCCATGTGTGTGAGTCACCGAGCAGGGACAGTTGAGAAGCCATCCATTTCTTTATCCAGCCAGCATCTGACTTTTATGGTCAGAAATCTGACAGCCCCGGAGGAGAAGACCCTGGTGAGTTCCTGTGGGGCTTTGCCCACCGCTCCCAGACAGCGGCCATGCTGCAGGAGGGTTCCCTGCCTCCATGGGTGCAGAGAGTGCTGGTTTGAGTTCTCTACATCTAAGATGGAAACATTTCAAGAACATATGTAATAATCTAAAACTCTGCAGTACCATCCAAATAACTATATGTACAGAAAAAACATTTTTAAAGATAATATTTTTCTGCTGTACATGTTTAAAGAAACCCATAATGCTTTTTAATCTTCCTTTGAACATCACTTATTTGACCAACATCATTCATGTTCTCTGGTTGTATCAGTAGTATTATAAAGGCCTGGACACAGGCTTGAAAATGAATAAGTAAACCCACGTCTCTGTGGTCAATTAAAATTTGACAAAGGGTGCATAAAATGGAGTAAAAATAGCCTCTTCATAAACGGGCTGGGAGATCTGGACAGGTATATGCAAAAAAAATGAAACTTGACCACCAACTTACACCATACACCAAAATAAACTCAAGGTGAATAAAAGACTTAAATATAAATTGTGATGCCACAAAAGTCCTAGAGGAGAACATAGGCAAGAAAATTTCAGATATCCCACACAGCAATATTTTCACTGATACATCCCCTAGAACAAGGGATGTAAAGGAAAGAATAAACAAATGGGACTACGTCAAATTTAAAAGCGTCTGCACGGCTAAATAAAACATCAGCCAAACAAAAAGGGAACCAACTGTATGGGAAAACATATTTGCCAGTGATACCTCAGACAAGGGTTTGATATAAAAAATATATAAAGAACTCATACAACTCAACACCAGGAAGACAAACAATCCAATTAAGAAATGAGCAAAGGACCTGAACAGACACTTCTCCAAGGATGTCATACAGAGGGCCCAGAGACATATGAAAGAATGCTCACTATCACTAGACATCAGAGAGATGCAAATTAAAACCACAATGAGATACCACATCACACCAGTCAGAATGGTCATCATCAACAAATCAAACAACAAGTGCTGGTGAGGATGTGGGAGAAAAGGGAACCCTAGTGCACTGTTGGTAGGAATGCAGACTGGTGCAGCCACTGTGGAAAACAGTATGAAATTTCCTCAGAAAACTAAAGATGGAACTGCCTTTTGACCCAGTGATCCCACTGCTGGGACTATATCCTAAGAATCCTGAGTTACCAATTCAAAAGAACCTGTGCACCCCTACATTCATAGCAGTGTTATTTACAATAGCTAGTGCTGGAAACAGCCTAAGTGCCCATCAGTAAATAAGTGAATCAAAAAACTGTGGTACATTTACGCAATGGAATACTACGCAGCAGAAAGAAAGAAGGAACTCCTACCCTTCGTAACAGCATGGTTGGAACTGAAGAGCATCATGTTAAGTGAAATAAGCCAGGTGGTGAAAGACAAATACCATATGATCTCACCTATAAGTGGAACCTAATCAACAAAACAAACAAGTGAGCAAAATAGAACCAGAGACATGGAAATAAGGAACAAAGTGACAGTGACCAGAGGGGAAGGGGAAGAGGGATAACAGAGGAAAGAAAGGGAAGGGTCTATTCAAGGAACATGTATAAAGGACCCATAGTAATGGACACAGGGTGGGGACTGACTGGGGGTTGGGGGTGTGTGGGGTGAGGATGAGGGGGAGTGGAGACAACTGTGCTTGAACAACAATAAAGAAAATTAAAAAAAGTAAAATATGATTAAAAAATAAAATCTACACATCCAAAAAAAAGATATTGACTAAAAAAAGAAAATGCATAAATATTTTCATTGTGGATTATAATAGCTATATGTGTTTATTATAAATGATTCAAATAATGTAGAAATGGGGAAAGTGGAAATGGTCTTGTAATACCATCCCCCACAATTCCCACTGTTCGCTCTGAATTCATTTCTAACTTGCAGAAGCTTAAGGACAGAATTTTAAGTGAGCTTGTGTTCTCATATTGGGTTACATTTGTTCTCTCTGCAAAAGCACATAGCATAAACAGCAGCCAACCATTATAATGAAAACCAGAAAACTGAAAAATGAAAATTCATATAAAGCCATAACAGATACCAATAAGACCCTAAACATTTACATTTCCTAGGTCTGCTTGTTACGTTTTCTTTCTGGCATTTTATAGTCATTGTATGTAAAAAGTAAGAATCTTTGGTGAATCTGCAAACCTACAATATTTTACTAGGGGTTTATGAGACCCTCATGTTCTGGTTTTCCATCTTATGATATAAAGATATAATTGGTAGCTTAAGAGGTCTTTGTATCTCTTCTCTGGATGCCTACCTGCATGTGCTTATATAGTCATGGAACTGATTACCATGTGTGCATCTGTTCAAAGCAAATTTATTAGGTTAATTACAACTCATGTTTCTTTGCCGATGATCATTTATTCACCAAACATTATTAAGGGCTTTGGTGTGCTTGGCACAGTGATAGCATCAAGGATATCCAAGTACAGAGCTGGCAGGGAAGAGAGAATCATGTGTGGATAACTTTGAGGTGATGCGAGAAGAGTGTGCCTGGGGTCACTGAAACCCAGAGGACAGAGGGACTCCTTATGGCCAGAAGGTGCCAGGGAAGGACTCTTAGATGAATTGACATTTTGGTAACGTAAGTGATGAAAGTCAGTAAGAGTTTGTAGGTGCAGAAGCAGAAGGGACTGGAGATGAAGGAAGAATGTCAAGACAAGGACATATACGGAGAGAGAATGGAATTAACTTTTGTTAAGTGCCTACTGGGTGCCAGCCACAGCATGTCAGCTAATTCAATCCTATATGGTCTGTGTCATTGTCTTCATTTTGTTCCTGAGAAAAATCAGTCTCAGAAAGGTAATGTGACTTGCCCAAGGTCTCGTAACTTGAGTTACCGCTGGGACTCAAGGGTGTGAACAAGGACTCACACCCAGGTTGACAACTCCACAGCTGGTACTTAGTAGCATGAAGTGGAGGAAGGAGCTGTCTCCTTGGGAGGAATGACAGGTCGATATGGCCGGAGTGTGGCGTGCATAGGAAGAAATAAGGCTAAAAATGGAGAATGGGCTAGTTTGTGAAGAGTGTTTTCAGCCTGTGTAAACGTGCTCTTAGAGTATGAAAACACCAGTGAGGTTTGTAAGCAGACATGAAAGCTCAGATTGATCATTTAGAAAGAGAACTCTGGTCACATAGCTTGGGTTGGAGGGATTTGGGTAAAACTAGAGGTAGGGTCACAGATTTATCCTCACTACACGTAGAGGTGCAAAGAAAGCATTTTTCGAAATTTGACCTGACTTTCTCCTTAAGACCCATTCCCCACTTAGTAAGTGGAGAGAGACAAAAACTCCATTTAGCCGAGAGTAGTAAACTCAGTCAGCTTCAATAATGTAAAAGATTTTAGTAATTCATTTTTCCCTCTGCACCTCACTAAGATGATGCCTCAGTAAGGGGGTTCACATGTCTTGGAGATCTTGTGTGTATGTGTTTGTGTGTCAGAGTTTGGGGGAGTCCCAGCTGGTGCCAACTGGGGTCTGGTGTTGTTCTGGCTCTGCCTTGGGCAGCTGTGGCATCTCTATTGAAGTGTAGGTCAGCTGTAACTTGTGGTCAGGGCCTGGGTGTCCATTTGCTTACATGGTCCACCTTGGTTCTTGCTGGGACTGCATAGCATCCCCCTGAGGTCTGACAGTGACCTTCCCCCACAGTCCTCCATAGTGCATCTTGGGAATGTCCACACCATTTAGAAGCTAGTGAGGCTCTGGATAGCTAGACCCAAAACTTAAGCCCTGTAATTTCCTAATGTCCTTATACCAGTTTTACTGAATGCATGATATGGTCACCACCCGTGGGGTCACCACCCCATATTGTCATGAGGATGGGGGTGGAGAGAGAGGACAGTCTGTAGGATGACATCCTTTAGGTCCCCAGAGGGAAGGTGATACAGAAACTCATTGGCTTTTGGCTTTGTCACGGGCCCCTTTAACTCTTCACCCTCTTCTGGGGTTTTAGCCCTGAGTGTCTACACTACACGGTCTCTGCCTCCTTTTGTTTTCTGTGTCTCCCTTGGCCCCTTCTTCTCTCCACACTTCTCCTTGCATTCCCAACTCACCGGGACTTCTCCAGGTCATAATGTCCTCCTTCAGGAGGGGCCGTTAACCTTCTGCTTTGGGCTGCAATAGCAGCCAGGCTACAAGGGATCAGCCGTAAGATAAGGAAGTCTCAGTTGGACAGTATTTCAAAGCTGTCATGTCTATCCTCTGCGATAAACGGTTATAGTCGTCTACATGAGGGGCAATAAAAGCCGGAACGGAGTCCTAGGAAGGAGCATTGGTGAAACCAAATGTGGGGCTCATGACAGGGAGAAGCTCATGGTGACTTTTGTGTTCCCGGTTGGGACAACTGTTGGATGAAGATGTACTTGACAGAGAAAAGACAGGAGGAGAAGGAATAGTCGTGAGGGCAGGGGGTTGGAGGAGGAGCATTAGGGGGTGGGAGGGAGGGAAGGAAGGTTTGGTTTGGGGCATGTTGTTTAGTAGGAGAAATTTTGGGCCCCCACCTGGGAGAGAGAATCTGCCTGGAGAAAAGGATTTGGGAATAGGTGACACTATCCAGGGAGAAAAAGAAGAGAAATCACTGTCATTGCAGATGTTAAATTTAAAGACATAAACATGATTATCGCTCTATTTTAATTCTTCCTTGCACTTCATGATGACTTAGTAGTGGGAACTTCTAGTTCCTGCAGTAAGGAAGGTCAGAAGACACAGGTACTGTACCGTCACGGATATCTGCTGTGGCCGTTCACCCCCAGGAGACATAAGTCCTTGGTATATACAGAGTTCTTATCACAGTGTGTCCAGAAGAGGCAAAGAAAACTTTGAGTAGTGGCTAAAAAGAAATAATTTTCAGGTACATGCAGAGGCAATGTTTAATTTTTTTGTGGTTGAACTGAATTTTTTAAATTGAAATTTTGGAAACGTAACATGTAGTTCTTAAAATTCCCTCCCTCATTGTTATGCCTGAGACATGGCTTAACCTTTGAATGTACTCTGTTAACATAATTGCCTTGCTGTCTTTTAAACGTGGCTTTTAATTGTGTTGTTGAGCAGCAGCTGCTGTTGAGGTGCTGGCGGTAGTCTTTCAATAGATGGGGCCGGTTCATTAATTGCTTCCTCTCCCTGGACTGGGCATCAGGGCTTGGATAGTAGCCAGAAGGTATTGAAACGCCATCACTTATAGGATTGCCCTTTAACGCACTGATTTGTTATTTTATTCAGTTTCCATTCTTTTTCTGCCAAATTTAAACGAACATTTATTGAATACAGTGCTAAACTCAGTTCTTCCCATTCTCAGTGGCCTTTTCATTAGATTATTGTCCCCTAGTTCATAGCATTGAGCCCTCTGGCTGGACAAGAGGTATCCTTAAGGACTAAAGATA
>PVJI01033034.1:0-11644 GCA_004026765.1 Micronycteris hirsuta
CCACAATCGCGAGGCCAATCCCCCACCCCACTGGTTCTGTTTCTCCGGAGACCCCTATTTTCCTAAAGCAGCCCCGGATGAACTGACCCGGAAGGGGAGGTCAGTGGGTCAGTGCCAAGCAGCGACACCCTCCTTGTGTTCAACTACTTAAAGGCCACTCACTCCCACGACCATGGGACACGCTGCTGTCCCTTTCGCACACGTGTGGAGGGGACTGATACATTTATAAGGTGTAGGTCTTCTTGATGCCCATAAATCATGTGTTCATGGAAAATGAGTCTGAAAAGTACAGTGGTAGTTTCTGAAGTTGAGTTTCTTACTTTTGGTGGGTGCCTCATGAAAAGGTTTGCAGTTGGCCTGCAGCAACGGCTCTGTCATCTCAGGAGAAAATAAAGGCCCGCGGCTGCACGATTTGCTCCATTCGGTCACCTTTATACAAAAAGGTTGAGCTGCCGTCACAGGCGTCTGCCTGCCCCGGGGCAGTAGTGTCAGACCTCAGGCCAAAGTCAAAGTTACAGAAACAGGTCCACAAAGCCAGCCGCTCAGAGAAGGTTCCTGGTTCAGAGGGTTGGGTATTACAATCCGGCTGGAAAGAAGGGCAGTCACTGAACTTGGGCTTCCACAAAATGTCAGGTTCTTCCAGGTAGCTTCCGTGTTTTATGAAGGCATTTGGTTACATAAATCCGGCTGTTTACCCAGTAGGAAGGTTAAGAGGAAGAGATTTCCCTCCGTGATATGTTCTGTTAGGAAATTACTTTCAGGAATGAAATGAATGTATTTTGTGAGTTTACTGGTAGCTGTAGGGAGAGACCCTCAGCCGGGTGTCTCCTCTCTTCTCTCGGGCCCTGATGCCCCACACCCTGTCCCCCGCAATGGGATACCCTTGTACTGATGGACGGCAGTGTGCTTCCAGGTCTGTGAATAAAGCCACTCAATGGCCCGTGCATTCCATTCCACAGAAGGCTGACATCTCTCTTCCCCACTTTCTACATGCGCAGAACATGCGTTTTTAAAGACAAATATGGTGCCCTGGCAGGGTAGCTCAGTTGGTTGCAGCATTGTCCTGTACACCAAAAGGTTATGGGTTCGATCCCCAGTTGGGGAGCATATGGGAGACAACTGATTGATGTTTCTTTCTCACATTGATGCCTCGCTTCCTCTTCCCAGCTCCTTCCCCCTCTCTAAAACACCAATAAAACATATCCTTGGGTGAGGATTAAAAAGAAAAAAAGAAAAAAGTGCACAATTAGTTAACGAGGCTATTAGCATTTCTCTTTTTCCAAGAGAAACGTGCGTCCACATGTGGACGAGAGAGAACTCTGCCGATGTAGCAGGAGGTGGCTGCCCTGCCGTGGGGCCCAGACCCGGTGAGGAACAGAGTGAGCGAAGCGCACAAGGCAGGGTTAGCACATTTCCTTCAATAACTGCAGCCTCAGGTTTCATGGCTTTTCCTTCTTTCTAATGTGGCATCAGTGGATACCTTTACGTCTCAATAAGGAAGAGGCACAGATTACAGAAGGTTGGGTACTGAGTACAGTTTTTCCAAACCATATAAAGAAGGCAAGTGCTAATGTCGAGATTAGGATAAAATATGTGTATGCGTATCAGTAAAACTTAAGAGTAAATTTATGGCTGCGACTGTGCACACAGATCTGGTCACGTCTCGTGAGCACAGAGGCAGTTCCGGGACGGTGCCACGGTGTTTTGGAACTAAGAATACCACTGGAAAGAATCCACTAGTAAAGTCAAGGCAAAACAGACGAGATTCGCTTGTCGAGTGAGACCAGGAAGACTCGAACAGAATCTGTCGAGTCTCACCCGTGGGAGCCAGACCCAGCCAAGGCCAGGCGGTGGGCGCCTGTGAAAGTGAGAGCACCGTGGGGGCCACAGGGAGTCCGGGGGACCCAGACTGCCCCCGGGAGGGGCTCCAGCACTGTCTGAGGAAAAGCGTCTTTGGTCCAGTGACACTGATTATGCAGATCAGAGGATCAACTCTTGTTTGCTATTATTTGCTCAACCTTCTCCATGAACTGTGTGGTGGTCGATAGAGATTTTCCCTACAAGTCAGGGGCTGTGCTCACCTGGGCAGGGGGGAAGGGGCCGCACGCTGGCACCGACTGGGGCGTCAGAGGCCTGGGGCAGGCCTGCCTCTGCCCGCCCCACCCACGCCCGGCCCGGGGAGGGCAGGACGCCCTAGGAAACCCGCCGCCCGTGTGGTCAGCTTCTCCCTTTCTCCTTCAGCTGATACAAAGCCCTTTCACAGCGGCATCTCGATTTGCTTTCAGACAAGATTAAAGAAGTCAAGGCAGAAGCCATAGGGACTGAACTGAGTTGGCCCTGACTCCATGACAAAACTGAACTCTAATCCGTTTTTATCTGGTGCTCTTCTGACAAGAGAGGAAGGCAGGAGAGGCAAAGAGCCAATCGATGGCATAGTTACCTGTAATAAATACACATTTATCACATTCTGATAACTTCCTAATAACCATAGCTGGGTCAGCCGGGGGGCTTCATTTTTGTCTCAGTGACTTGCACTAAGGTTATTAAAACACACACGGCAAAGTGCTTAGCTCAGAGCCCTACTTGTGCGACACCCAATGTTAAGCCAAGAGATGACTAGATTTACAACAGGAAACTCAATAAACTCAAGGGGAAAAAAACAAGGATTCTGAATTTCCTATCAACAAAATTGCTCTTGTATAACTAGAGAAAATTTCTGGGCGCAGGCATATTTAGCATACTTTTTAATTCTCTCAAGAACCAATTTTTTAAAAAAATAAAAGTTAAGAAAACATTTGATGGCTTTCCTGTTTATTTTAGGTTTTCAATTGAGATCCACAATCAGACACGGGACAAAGGCAGCGGTTTCGGTCACCGCGGCGCTGCGGTCTGGGCAGCTGGGCGGTCCCAGGGTTTCTGTTAGGCAGATGGAAGACTGGGGCTGCAATTGGTTGCTGGATTGCAACCAATTTAAATGAATTATTTGACCTACAAGCTATGTAACCCTAAATTTCTCAGTGCAGCTGCCAGAAATCTATTTTCCACATGGAACAACAGATGGTTTTGAACAATAGCGCAATACAGCAATTTTCAGTTATTCCAAAGTGTTTTTCCCTTGCTAAAATTATACACATAATTGAGAAAATAATTTTCAGAGTTTTCTGAAAGACTATGCTATTTTCAAAGTGAAAAGCAAAGTTTAATAGCCTAGTGATTTTTTTTTTGCATTATCTTTAGGAAATACTCTATATGCTGGTTTTTATTTATATAAAACAACACATAGCAGGGTGCAAACTTGACGTCGTTTTAGAATTTAGCAATCCCACAATGCCCTCAGCACTGAAATACACATCCTTCCATGCGGTAATTTCCCACTCACAGGGCAGTGTAGTCCCGAAGTGAGCACCCTAGGGGGGTCAGACAAAGGGGCCAGTGAAGCCTGATGTGGAAGATACTTTAAACCTATCAACCTTTGTAAATAATTGGAAAAAATGTTCACTTCTTCAAATACCATCCAGAACAGAACAAATATAGCCAATTCCGAATGAGGCTGACCTCAAAAGGAGCCTAACTTTTGGGGAAAAAACCATCTAAACTTCCTCAAACTGCCCTCGGCAAAGTGCTCCATACATGTAGCTGTTCTCGGTATTACCCCTGAACTCTCATGCTGGCCGGAGGGACGGCCCTCCTTGCTGCTCGGCCCCTTCCAGGCCTAGATCTCTTCCCGCCCTGCACTGTTACCCCCCTGCCCCGCCCCCCGGCCCAAGAACATGTTGGCTGTTTTGCTTGGGAGCAAGACACTCATGAGCACAAACAAAACCAAAACAAACAAGAAAAACCTCACATGATTCAGCCAATACCAGTCAGAGCTCCTCCTCCTCTCTTTTTACACAAAACTTGTTTTTAAAAAACAGTCTATCTTCATTTCCTCCATCCCCTCGTTTCCTCGTCCCTTGTGCCGAAGCCACTTTCTCAACAACCAGCCATCATGCAGCCCTGCAGCCTCTTCCCTGTCCTCAGGGCCGTAGCTCTTCCCACACTCAGAGGAGCGCCCTCCTTTCGGAGCCACTTCTGCTGTTGCCTTCTGCTGGGTCCCCCTCCCGCCCTCGTTTTTCTACTCCGTCTCTCAGCTCTTCCTTGTCCTGCTCCTTTCATTTAAACCCACGTTCTGCCCTCGGTCTTCCCCTCTCTCTCCGCATTCTCCCCCAAATGCTCCAATGCTGTGACTTCATGGCCATGGGATCCCCCTGCACCCCGCATCCCAGGACTGCCTCCCAGACCACCGCACCAGGTCCGAGCACCAGCCCTCCCACTCCCCCGTCTCCCCGATTGCCAACGTCCATTTGGTCGGCCCAGCAGTGCCTCACACCCAACACGCTCTATGTCAGATCGGCTGGCCCTCCTGAATGTGCCCACTGCGGTCATCAAGGGCACCGTCATCCTAACCCGGCTCACCTTCCTTCTTCTTTGTCCCTAACAGGTGGTGCCGTGGGGACGTGCACAGGCTCTGAGGGTGCACTGTGTCTGTGGGTGCCTGTGTGTGTGTGTGACTTGGCTCCCACTTCCTGCCACGGGCATCCTGAGCAGTCACTGCCTCCTGTGGCTCATGTGGCCTCCACAGCTCACAGTGCACATGAGAAAATGTGGGGAGGCCACATGTGTGGCGGCCCACGGTGCTCTCGACAATAACAAAGAATCACCATGGTCGGGCCCTGCCCGTCATCCTGTGCAGGACTCTCGTCCCATTGCACACGGACCCACTTGCGCCGCCGTCTCAGACTGAAACTCAGAAGGCCTGCTGTGGTTGTCCAGTGTCAGTGCCTCACATTTCCACGGTATCAGCCAAGGCCATCTCTGTCAAAAGCTACAACCGGTGACGTGCCACTTCTACATCAGTGCCCTTCTCTCTCAACGTGCACGTGAGAACGGAGCGAGAAGTTGGGAAGTGGCCTGACTGGAGCCTGGTTTCAAACGCCGCTCCGTCAGCCATGTGGTCGGACGTTAAAACCTCTCTCAGTCCTCGGTGAGACAGAGTAGGTCACAGCATCGCACTATACACTCTTGTTGCTGTGACCCTCACCAGACAACCACCTGGCCCCATCTCTGCAGCAACTGAAAACTAAATTTAATTTTGGCCTAAGATCGATGTAAAGATTAGAACAATTATTAGGGAAAAAACCCAGCATCCTCTAGTGTATGACAAGTTAATGTAAGTCATTATCTTTGTATCATCGGGGACTGTAGCCCTGCAGAAAATGGGAGCTGATTAAACATGGTTATGAGTGTCCATCTAAATCTTTGCCCCGTTTGATCAAATGGCTCAGGGACCGTTGCTAGCGGAAGCAGATACCGTGCGAAAGGCGCATCTGTGTATGAATGAGGTTCTGTGGTTAGTCAGTTGCTTCTACAAAGGAAGCAGGACATTACCGCCAAGGACTGCAGCTCTCGGGTCTCCTCCTCGGCCGCCGAGGCGTGATAGGACAGGACCTGCGGGAGAGACAGGCACAGTTACCCGAGAGAGCCAGCCTTCGGGGACTGGAGTTCCTGCTAAAACTTCTTGGAAGGAGGACTAGACCCCGCAGACTGCCAAGCCGTGTTTGGTTTCCTGCTTTCTTCATTCAGCAGAGAGAGAATCCCAGATTTCCGTTCCATTGTTTATTGAGGAAAACAAAGTTACAGTCCCACGTTCAAAGAAATCTGATATTGTTGATAAAGCAAACACATTTATAAGCCACGTTATTGGCTCAAACTTGGCAAAAAATTTAGTCTTGATTGCTTTTGTTTTTCCTTAAAAAACCTGACGTTAGTTGTTTGTGCTTCTGTACAGACTTAGGACAACGATGTTCGCAGAAGCTGGTGTTTCAGTGTTGCCGTTTGGGGAGCGAGTACTCTAGAGGTGGCCCCAGATGAGGCCCGTGCCCGCTGCAGAGCTCATGAAGAGAAACTGTGGGTTGGGGGGACAGAAATGTCACAGGCTCAGGGACCCCTCACTCATGGGACTCCGAGGGAGCAGAGTGGCTCTGGCCCAGGGGTCCGCCCACTGCCAGCTGAGGACACCCAGGCGCAGGGAGCTCACACCCAATGTGGCGGGGGTTCGGGCCCAGCTTCCTGCCCCCCTGATCCAGAGTGTGTTCCGTCACCCCCGTAGGTTCAGAGAGTTGGGCTCAGTGGCTCTCACAACTGGAGGATTGGCGAGGATTGCCAATCCCCATTTTCAAAAGTGACAACCTTGAAGTGCTGGGAGAGTGGTTCAGACGTTCTCTGTAACCAGGGCAGTGGCTGGGTTTCAAATGTCTGTCATGCTTTTAAAACACATTTTTGAAAGTTCCCTTTTGTCAGAGACAACACAGACTTACAAAAACATCCCCAAAGTTTTAGCATCATTGGTAAAAACGTACCCATTTTCAGATGTTCGGAACTCTCTGCACACATATGGGAGTGTATCTGCGTCGTGTAAGTGTGTGTGCGTGTGAGTATCTGGAACTGAGACGCCCCCTGGTTTATGACCTCATCTGACACCACAGCGAAACAGTGCTGTATGTTCCCCTTAGGAAGTAAAGTGGGCCATCTTGGTTATTGGTTCATCTCGACGTATAGTGCACACTTTCTAGCTCTTTAGGTTGGGTATTGGGGGTTCGAGGAACAGTTGTATCCCACACTGATTCCGGTTCATCTCAACTAGATAAGAGCAGGCAAACACTCAAATGCATGTCACACCAACGGATGAACAACAGAGAGGTGCCTGCACTTTCGGAAGTCTGCTTCCCGAAACGGCTACACCTGGAAGGGGCTGCCCCACTGGGTCCTGCGGGGCCGGGTCTGCCTGGGGCCAGTCCCCTGCCAGTGGCTCCCTGCTCCCTGCAGGTGGGAATCGCTGGGGGTGCTCAGGAACACTCCGACCCCCAGCCTCTGCCCAATCAGACTTTTCAGGAGTCGGCCCATCAATTTGTAAAGTGAGTTTCTGAGAGATAATGAAGTAGCTAGTCTAGGAGTTCAAACTATGCCTGACTTGTGTTGACTTTTTCTTTTCCTTACTTCTGATTCCCTAAGAGCACTTAGGGCTTCTGTCTTTGTGACTATAGCTGTCAGCAAGGTGGCATGGGGACAGGTGGGCAGTGCCATCTGTGTGTATGGATGACTTGGGTCAAGGATTGCTTCCCACTGAAAAAGCAGAGGACAGGTGGGACAAACCAGGTGCCAGGGTTGTGGTTTTGTCTTGTGACCTGTGACAAATATTCTGGGTCTGTGTTTCCTTAGCTGTTTGAATGAGGACAGAGGGACTTGGTCCTGCGAATTCCCTGATCCTGTAAGGGTGCGTGACAGAAGAGTTCTGTGTGATGTGAGGACGGTACGGTGATTTGAGTGTCCGCTGTGGACACTGAGAAGTCCCCTCGGCTGCGCTCACCTCCAGTGTGACCATCTGCTTGGCCATGGCTCTCTCCACAGCTTCGTACATCTGCGTGTTCTGGATCCCCAAGCCGCAGAAGATCACGAAAGCTTCCAGAAACTGCTCGTCATTCCGATTGAAAGGCTTAACCTTGCCTGTGTTCTCCTCCATCTTATTGACGAGTTGGCAAACCCCTGCAACGACCCAAGAGGAGGAGCACAGGTTACCAGTGATGGTCACAGTTTTTATTGACTCTGCCGCCTGCCCCCAAAGACTGACTTGTACTTTCCTCTGAGGAATGCCTGGCATCTGAAAACAAGCAAACAAATCTGCCCCAATACAGTACAAGCTGGAAAAGTAGATGGAATCTATTTGCATGAGAGCTCTTCCACATCGTCCTAAACGCGGGCTGCCTGTGTCCAAATAACCCTAGAGCGCTATTTTCTTCCAGACTCGATCGAGAATTTTTGGTCACTTGAGTCCCCAAAGACAGTTTGTCCTTTGGAGACTAATTGGATTTTTGCACTCTGGCCAAGAGAACAATTTCGATGCACGTCAGAATTCTGGGTCCCCACAGGCTGCGTTTCCTTACTAAGAAGCCAGAAGTTTAAAAACACGGTTTCATACAACAGAGATTGCAGAAAACAGGCAGTTCACAGCAGGGTCTCGGATTTCAGACACGGCCCTCTGCTTCGAGGAGAACCATGTCTGCAGACAACTTTCAATACTGCAGATAAAAATGACGCTTTACTTAGAAATCAAGGCAGAGCTAATCTCTGAAGAAAACCCTTACCTCCTCCATCCTGGCCTCTCTTCGCAAGTCGAGCGTGTCACCCACGTAAGAGGAAGGTGACGTGACGTTGTGATGAGTCTCCCCTGAGCCGGTTGCTCTGTGGGACGCTGAGTCTCGTGGTCTGTCTGCGAGGACTGAGGTGGCCTCCCACCTCCGGGTACCACTGTGTGTTTGAACCCTGACCTCCTCTGTCTCTCAGTCTGCGATGACAGACTCCCACCACCGTACCCTGTGGGGCAGGCCTGTGCCAGATGCTCTAGTATGCTAACAACCTCACGATTTACAGTGAGGTGGGTGGGACCACCCCATCTTACAGATGAAGAAACTGAGTCTCAGAAAGGTGAAGTCCTTTGCTCAAGGCCACTGAGCTAGTGCGTTTAGAGTGCAATTCAAACCCCAGCTCAGCCTGGCCCCAATGGCCACGTTTTGCCATCTGGTGCTGCTCAGTGCTCTTTCAGCCCAATGCCAGCAGCTCCCCCTCTGCACCCTGGCTGGTGCGTGTCCACGGGCCTGCCCACTCCCCAAGCTCCCGCTCCTGGAGCCCCGCCCAGTGAGCGCCAGGGGCCTCCCACTTCCCCAGGAAACAGGCACCTCTTCTCTGCGCCCTGCACGTCATGGCTTGGTGTAACATGCGGGATTTTATTTGTCTCTCTTCTAGACTCTGCATCCCTGGGCTCAGAGATTTCATTTCTTCAGTTCCATTTCCTCAGCTAGCAGAAGGCCCCGTCTACAGCAAGGGCTCAGAAACTGGCCACAGAGTCGGTGGAGGAAGGCAAGGCTGCAGCTCTGGCCTCAGCTTCTTTCCCGCGAAGACTGCAGGCTGTTATCTCTTACTCCTCCTGAAGGGTTTCAGGGTCCATGAAGACGCGAGGCTGTCTACCCAGCCCGGTCATCGCCGCGGCACGCACGGTGGCTCCGACACGGCAGGCGGTGCGCGCGCTCAGGTCTGCTCTCCTGTGTGTGTCTGCGGAGCTGCCCTGCCTGGGGCAGCGGGGCAGCCTTCCACTGCTCTGGAGTCAGGATGCAGCGCTAAAGCGAGCCGACGAGGAGGGTGACGCAGGCAGAACACACACTCAGTGAGACGTGCCTGTTTCGCTCACCTCCCCAGCAAGCACGTGCGGCGTGACACTGTGCTATTTGTGGCACTTTTTGCTGCAGAGACAGGGAAACATAACCAACTTGCAGTGGAGATGTCCTAAAGTTTTGTTTTTTGGATGGGAATGGGACTATTTCCTTCAAAATACGCCCTGAAATTTGTATGAGTGATAGGTATAAGGACTTCTGGTAGACATGATAGGGGGAAAAGGCATATTTAGCCTAGTAAATGGGAAGAATAGCTATTACAATAAATGCATGTTGAACGAGGACACTGTTTCCTCACCAGTGTTGGAAGTGGAGTGGAGGAAACCCTCGGGTTCAGCCAGAGCACTTGGCAGACACGTGATGGGAAACAAAACCCCAGGGACACATCTGGGGACCCACCAGGCCCTGTGCCGGGCCAGTGTCTGCAATTCCATCTGAACGGCCGTGATGGGAAGTGAGGAGGGGAGGGAGGTCGCAGGCGCACACAGGCCCATCGGCATGTCTGCATGGAGCTCTGGGGGTGCTCCGCGAGGCCCCACAGCAGAGGGGGCTGGTCCGCAATGTGGAAGGAAGATTGGCCACACCCACGACGCTGTCCGAGCTGCCTCCGGGGACAGGCTAGTCATGGATTCAAAGCCCCCATCTCGTCACACTCATGTGGCAGCAGGAACAGCGGAAATCTCCTTCTCACACTTGGAATTAACTTGAGCCCCCACCTAAAACCCCACTAGGGGAATCATTTCTTTTCTTCCTGTTTGCTCACAGGAGATCTTTCTCTGCAGAAACAGCCTTTGATCACTTCGGGCCTGTTCCCAAGCAGAGTGACCCAAGTGCACTCCGAGAGGCTTGGTTGTTCCATGTTTCTGCTCACTTGTCTGAAAGTGATGGGTCATAGAATGAATCGTGAAGAGCTAGGAAAGGCTGTGCATTCTGACTGCACGGAGGGGAGCCACATGCCTACAGTCTTCTGATCGTTCAAGGAGGGTGGGCTCTGGGAGTCCTACCCCCACTGGGCTCTTTGACACCCCCTAGCTGGCTCTCTCCAGCTCCCTGTGTGACGTGAAGGAAGGTCATGTGTAACTTCCTCCAGCCATGCCCGTTCCTGGGTGTGTTCCAAAGAAAAGCCTGCTGAGCAAAATCGAAGATGGGACTTGGCGTGGACGGTGGCCGCGGGGTCCTCCTTCTCATGAAAACTCACTCGTGAATGACACACCCTTCTGGAATTTCACACTTTCAGAGGTCGAAGGAGCTGTAATTCATCTTTACAGTTAATGTCAAAAAGTATAATATGTATAACGTAGTTTTCACCTTGAGCTTCCCGGGAAATAAAATCTTGTAACAATGGTGACTCGGTATCATATTGTAGGGCACCCTCGTCAGGTTTCTTTTATTGTTTGTGTCAGGGACCTGATGGGGGAGCTTCTCGAAGAGAGCGCTCCCATGCAGGGTCGCTCAGGCACGCCGTTTCTCGGAGAGTACGGACAGTGCAGGTGACCAGACAGCCAAGCATGGAGTCGCCAGGCTGGCTTTGCCAGGGCCAGGGTCTGACCCCCAGCCATGCTGGCTTTGGCACTACGTGACCACACTGAGGACAGACCCACCCGTCTGGGTAGATCACAGTGACCAAGGTCACAAAACCAACACGTCACGTCCACCAAGACACAGACCTGTCCCTGGACAGCAGCGCCTCAAGTCCAGGTCACGGACTCACACTAAGACACAGCTGTCAAAGCGATGGGTCTTTGAGAGGACGGGAAAAGCACTCTGCCTCTTGGAGTGATACCAGCTTGGAGAGGGGAATGATTGGGGCCAGGAATGCCAGGGAGGGGCAGGCAGGATGATCAGTGAACCATCTCAGGATGCATGCCGGCCACGGGGCCAGGACTGGTGGGGAAGTATCAGCCACCACCTGCAGCGCCCACTGTCACCGAAGCGATGGCCTTGCCCTGTGCACGCTGACACACATCTCTAGTGCGCCCACACGAGGGACAAAGGCCATGACTTCTGCACAGAACCCGGACAGGCATTTTCCATCTTCTTCCTCCCTGTTCTCATGACGCCCCTCCCGCCCCGCCTCCCCCTTTCTGACCGATACTCTCCTTTAGTGAAACCACAGTCAGGTCTCGAAGCCAGGAAACAGTTCAGACTTTTCAAGGCAAGGTTTTGTGTCTCGGCTATGCTCCCCTGGGGCTTGCCCTCGAAAGTGTTGCCTGTACAAGGGCCTCCTGTTTCCTTTATTGTGAAGAGCTGGGGAGAAAGGTAACAGCTCAGACTCTTCACAACTCCCCGGAGGTCCTGTCCTGCTGTGCACAGAACCTGCACGCCAGGAAGCACCGGGTCGGTAACAGGAGATGTCAAGGCGTTTCTCCAAGGACGCGCCC
>PVJI01033035.1:0-11606 GCA_004026765.1 Micronycteris hirsuta
CAAACAAAGGACAGGCTCAAATAATATTTGTAGATAAAATAATCACAACTAGCAAAGTAGAACATCTATAAATTGATTGACTTTATGGGATGAGACAAAACTGACTGTTTGGAAAGAGAATGTTTATGATTAACTCCTTGGTTTTTAGTTCATGTAGCCAGACAAACAGTGATACACTTACTGAGAGAGGACTTACAGAAAGAAAAGCAGGTCTAAAAGGAGTTGGAAGGAGGCAAAGAAGTTAAAGGATCTGTCGAACATTCAAGATGAAATGTCAAAAAAGTATTAGCATATATAAATCTAAAGCTCAAAAGAGGAGGCTGCTGTAATTTTACTAGGTAAAGGGGCTTAAGACCAGAATTTTGAGGTGAGAAATCTGTTATCATTGGTATTTACCATCAGTATCTACCTCAAAAAAGAAGAAAGGGAACCAGACATTGAACTTAATAAAACGGGAAGCATGAGGCTGTTTGCTTCACCAGAAAGCCATAGATTTTCACACTTCAGGAGACCACAGCACTGTGCTCTGCCAAGGAGATAAACACCTTTTCCCCCCACCTCCAGTACTGGATCGCCAGATAGGAGCAAGGGAATGTAGAAACATATGCAGTAGAAATGAAAATGGCACAGGGTGAGGAGCTTGACCAAAGAGACCTGTCAGTCTAGCCTGGGTAAAGGAGGGATTGGTTTGGGTGTAAACCCAAAGCCTATAAAAGGTTTGGAATATCTTTTGAAAAGGCACCTGGTCTGTCCCAAACCCAAGCCAATATAATTCCAGGAAACAAAAAATCTCTTGCTTTTGTCCAGCCAGTAACTCACTCACCTCCCTGTGCTCGCACAATCTCTCTTTAAAGTGATATGGCCTTGGTAGCCTCACGACCGGCAGCCACGTGGACTCTGACACCAGAGCATCCTGAAACAAGACAAGCTACTTGGATAGGGACTAAGACCACTTAGCAGCCACCTGTGAGCTCTAAAAAAGTAAACTTTAATATGAAACAGAAACTGTGGACATTGGCATTTGTGTTGGCCCTAATGAAAACAAGATTGGGCCTTTTCCATGGCTGGACAGAGGGAAATGGGACACTGGAAATCCAGGGAGAAACTTCTATTTCCACATGAATAAACCATGCCACACCACAACCTCCTGTGTATGGATTCTTGGTACGCTTTCCTCATGATCCCATGGAAGAGACTAATTTCCACCTACAACACATCAACTATTAGGTGTTGGGCAGCAGATGATAAAATTGAAAAATTACAAAAAAGGAATGGTCAGTAACATCAAGTGTCACAGAAGAATGAAGGGGACCATATGGAGGCTGGTGGTAACCTTTATTGTGGCATGCTCAGTAGCACTGAAGAGGCAAAGCCAAGTCAACCTTAACAAGGGGAGGTGGAGTGAGGAGTGCCCACAAAGTGAAGAAGGTGTAGTTGAGGCTCTGTAGCAAGTAACCTGGCTTAGAATTAGAAGAGAATGATGGTTAGTGTGGTCAGATCAGTGGAGGACTTCATTTGTCCAGCAGAAATAAAACATGCGCTTTTGGTGAGAGTCAGGCATATGCCTGGAATTTCTTTATTTTGACAGTAGAGTATGAGGCAAGGTCACCTCTTGGGAGTGAGAAGGGATTAGGTTGCTTAGAGGATTTGAAGGGGTAGCAAAATTTTGGAATTTACTTATTGGAAACTGAATGAGAATCTAACAGTATAGAGTGGTTTGAGAGCCCTGCTGAGGTTGAAGGAAAAATTAGAAATTTAGCCTTTGTTTCTCTTTTCTATCTTTCCCAATTCTACCATATCAAAGGCTACCATAGCAGCCTTTCCAATTCTAACTTTTTCTCTTACCCACTTCCTAACTAAATTAATGAGAACAGTGATGACACTGCCACTACCAAAAAAACAAAGAGGGTATTGCACAATTTCTATATCAATAGATACCAGGGAACAAGCCAGGATTTGGATGTTGCAGCTACAATGTGTAAATATGCGCAAATTAATTGATAACTCTGTATCTCTGCTTTACAATCTGAAAAACAGAAAAAAATATTACTTATCTGATAAAACTGTTTAAATTAATACAGGTAATATATGAACAGGCCTAGAACACTGTTTGATCTATAGTAGAATATCTATAAATTTAAATTCTCCCATAAGGAGGAAAAAAATAATGATTAATGAATTAAAATGAATTGAAGAGAAAGGAATTATAGCAGATGATAAAATAACAGGAACTAGAGCAAAGAAATGGGAAAGAGGCTTGCTAACATTTTCACTGCAAAGGAAGATGCATGAGGAACAAAGACATAGATGGAGATGGATGTTTCTGAAGATGCTCAAGTACAAAAGTGTGGTGGAAGGCAAGGGATTTACTCAAGCACCATTAATCAAAGTCCTTTATGTCAATCCCTTTGGGGTTCAGGAGCAAAGAAACAGGCAGAAAAAGCATGTGTAGTCCTGTATATCATTCAAAGAAGCAGCCTCTACTCAAATCTGGAAAGTCAAACCTCTTTGAAAAAAATAAAAAACTGGAGCCAAACAAGATCCCAGAAATAGCATACTTGTAGAAAACCACTCACTACTTCTGGGAAAATAGATTTAGGGTTGAATTGAGGATAACATTGCACAACATGGACATGAAGGGGAAAAAAAAAACCCAGAATTTGATTGGGTTTATCTGAAGTTTCCTGTCTTTGATACATTCAGCAAATAATTATTGAATGTGAAGCCCTGTGTCCTCTGTAGGAAAATTATTTCTCCTTTGGCATATTAAAATTCATCAAAAGAGTTGGCTAAATGAAAACCACACAATTTTAAGAGCAGAGAAATTCAGGCTAATGTGAAGTAATATTGAACTGGAAATCCTGGAGAGGTATAAAAATAATTTTATCTCTGCCACCACTTAGTTGTACCACCTCAATTATTCCTCTATGTCTCTACACCTTGAACTAGCGTTTCCTCTTTATGTCATAAATGCAGGTCATTGGCTGTTAACATCTGTGGTATCTATTGAAGATACATAAACAGGTTTCTCTTTGGCCAACATTATTGATAATCTATAAGATATTTTCTAAATTTTTATGAGGAGAATAAAATAAACCTTAAAGTGAGGGGAAAGTTGGTCATGTAACATCATATTTTCTTGGGGATACTAATTATGAAGCTCATCTCTTTCCCATATCACCTGAACAGCCCTGTTGACATAAAAAATGCCCATTGATTACCAGATGATTGAAAGATCATGGTTGTCATTTAAAAGAAAGGAAGTGTTACAACACCAAAATTTGATCTACCTTACACATTATTTAGAATCATCTCCCTAATAAGATTTCTTATCAGGTATTTAGAATGAAAAACTACATTCTCAATCTTGATTGAGATTCTTTGTTCTAATCATATTTTTAAAAGAACATGGAAAGAAGTGTGTAAAGTTTTCTGATGGTTTGATTCACTCTTCTAGATAGTAAGTGAAAAGAAGCAGCAGAGGAAGTCTAGATGATTTAGTCACACTAAGGACGGGAAGTGCACTGACCCTGAAGTTTGACATGCTGGAACATAATGTCCCATTAGACATTTAAACAGTAAGGAGATGGTGAGACCGTGGAGGTGATCCATTGAGACAGAATATATTAGTAGCAGAAGGAGTGAAAAAGAACAGTAGAGAGGGAAAAAAGAAGAAAGATCAATGGAAAGACTTGTCAGCACAAAACCAAATGAAAGAGAGAAGCTGGAAATTCTCTCATTAATTCATTGAATAGACTCTCTTGGTGAATAAAATCCTTTTTGGCTTCTCTTAAGGAATTGAAGCTCTTCAACAAATGTAGTTCTCTCTTTGACAATTCACAAAAAAGACAGTTGTGAAATGTTGAAGGTGGCAGTGCCTTCACTATAGCTAGAGATAAAATGTGGATTATTATAAGATATACCTTGTTAAAAGCCTGCTTCTCCCTCACACGAATTTCCTGCAAACCAAACATATCGACTCTCCCAGTATCTTTGTTTATTAAAGGTCAACTCATCCTCTGATGCTTGAATTTGGTCAATAGCTAATATGGAGTTCATCATCCAGAGACTTGAAAGAGAAGAATGAGTTTGAAGTGTTTTTCCCCATCCCCTATTATCTCCCTGAGAGACTGTTTTGGGTTGGCAGTAGCCCTCGATCCGAGGTCACCTCTTCTCTCCATGAGGACCTCTCTTCACAGCTCTATGTTTCCAAGGACTAGGAATGGTAGCAGCCTGGTTGTTAGAAACTCTAAGATACTATATCACCTCTTATTATTATCCTTAGCCTGTGCACAGCTTTTCAAATAGACCCTTTATTAAACCCTATGTTTAGTTATCTACATCTATCACAGTCAAAATATGATAGCTTAAAATAAAAATCATGTGTTAGTTCCTGTTGGTCAAAACTTGAAAAGAGGTTGGCAAGGCTGTTCTTGCTTAGGGTCTCTCATGTGGTTGCAGTTACATGTTGGCTGGGGCTTCAGTCATCTGGGTGTAGATGATGCACTTCTGTGGTGGCTTACCCACATGGTGGACAAGTTTGTGCTGACTATTGAGAGCCTCAGTTCATCCCTTTATGGGTCTCTCTATTGGGCTTTATGAGTATGGCGCCTGGATTTTCCCATAGTGTGTGTGTGTGTGTGTGTGTGTGTGTGTGAGAGAGAGAGAAAGAGAGAGCAGGCACCAGCCATATTGCCATTTATGGCCTCATATCCTGATTTATGAAACATTACTTCTGCATTCTGTATTCTGCTAATGAAAGTAGTTAAAAGGTTCACCCAAGATCAAGGGGAGGGAAGAAGACAGACCCTACCTCTTAATGGAGACATGCCAACTTCACATTTTAAGGAGAGTATGAGGGATGGAATATGTATATACATACCAGTGTAGCCATCTTTATTATATACAATCTGCCAACTTCCCCTTGAATTATCTTGATTTGACTCTGTCAACTCTTTTCTAATGCTCTTGTGGCAGTTATAGTCAAGATGAATCTAAGGTCACTCCAGAACTGGAATTACATAAATCTTCTGAAGAATCAAGTAATTACCTAAATACCAGTCGACACAGGTAGTGAACATACTGAAAGAAGACCAGGACATAGACAAATTCTCTGGGTATAGCAGCTTTGTGGAGGGAAACTCAGTGAGGGGTATATTTTCAGATTATAATGGTCATTCAGACCATTAGTGTGTCTAGTTTTAGACAGGCCTGTGAGATCAATGAAAGTGTGCAGAAGATCAGGAGTCAAGGGATTAGATTGTTGAATTAAACAAACCTAAATTTTAATTCTTGTTCTGTCCTTTTTTTGTTGTAAGATTCTGGGCAACTTGCTAAACTTATCAAATCTCAATTTTCTCACCCTTTAAATAAGGATATGGTTGGGACTTCTACTTGTATTAGGCAGGATCTAACCAGAAAATAGAACCACTTTACATATTTACAACAGGAAGAATTTAATACAGAGCTGTGGTCAACAGAGAATGGAGAAAAAGAATCAGTAGAAGATATTGAGGAAACTCAGAAATTAGCAACCACAGGAAGCCATTTCCACTCACAGGCTAGAGGGACAGAAGAAAGAGGGTCCCCCAGGGAAGCTGAAAACTCTGTGGATCTATCTGTGAGAGAAAGAGCTTCAGGAGAGAAACAGCCATTCTTACTGTCAACTTCAAATTCACTCTCTCTTCTCCTTTACTTTTGCCAAAAAAATAATATGTAGAAAATCACAGATGTGAAATGACATGTATTTTTCTAACCCCATATGTTCATAACTTTTTATTTTTAATAGTTTATTTTTATTGTATTTTTCTATTATCATTTATCACCTTTATACCCTCTTCATCTCTACCCACCTCACTTGCCCCTGCAATCACCACACTGTTGTCTGTGTCCATGAGTTCTTTCTCTTTTTTTTCTTTTTTGCTTGATCTCTCAGCCCCTCAATGTATCCCCTCCAGAGCTGTCAGCCTGCTCTCCATTTATGAGTCTGTCTCTATTTTGTTTGTTAGTTCAGTTTGTTCATTAGATTCCATATATGAGTGATATCATATGGTATTCGTCTTTCTCTAACTGGCTTATTTCACTTAGCATAATGTTCTCCAAGTCCATCCATGCTATTGCACAGGGTAAATTTTTCTTTTCTCTCTCTCTTTTTTTTTTAATGGCCAAGTAGTTTGAACTCTGCTGGGTAAATGTCCCATAGTTGTTTTATCCACTCATCTACTGACAGGCACTTGGGCTGCTTCTATATTGTGGCAATTGTAAATAACACTGCAATGAATACAGTGGTGCTTATAGTCTTTTGAATTAGTGTTTCAGGTTTCTCCAGATATAAGTTAATAACTTTTTAAAATAAAAATATTTCCAATGCATATTTTAAAAAATTACATTATTTTTAATATGAAAATGTTTGTTCTTTGGGAATCATTGAAGCATTTAACAAACTTAGTACTGGATCTCATAGTAAGTATACACCCATTAGTAGGTAGCCGTTAATATTATCATTATTATTAGAAATTGTATAGACTGAGAGTGGAGAATCAGGCTGATTGTGGATCTGGCGTAGAAATCAAACATTGAAACTAGGCATTTGTTTCATAAGGATTTGAGTACAAAATGCATTGAGAGAGAAACCCAAGATGGAAAATGAAACAAAGATTTAAGCTGGGACTAAAAGAACAACAAAGAAGCCAACTTTCTAGAATTGGGTAATATGGCTGTATTAATACTACCTCTCCCAGGGTAACGAAGTCCTAAGAACTACATTGATTCTGGTTCTTGAAAGAAACATAACGTGAAGGTGGGGACCAGGAGACTATCCAAACAGAAAGAAATCCAGCCAGAGAATCAAGTAGGTGATTATATGACATTAACCTACTGACTGTGGAAAATAATCATGAGCAAAGTTGACTCTGACTGTGTTGTAACCAAATCCTATCAACTCTGAGAGGTTAAAGACATCAGCATTAGAATGTGGGCCCAGCATGGCAGAGCTCAGTTCTGCAGATTCAGCACCTCGCGGAGCTTTGTCTGACAGTATATGCACAAATACTGTGAGCAAGGCTTGTCCTTGGCATATGTGTTAAAACTGGCAAGAAGCAGAATCTAACACCCAACCAAAAATCATTAGCATGTCCAGCTCACTTTCTGTTGATTACCTGTCGTATATCCAACAAAGTGGATGTTTTAAAATAATTCTTGGTTATTTTGTGTCACTTTTTATTAGATTGCCAGTGTCTATTATTACATTTCAAATAAGTACAAACATATTGATGGGACCCCGTCATGTTAAATGCCATATAAAGTAGCATCCAACTACTTAAATGCCACAGAGAAGGTGATGCTTCAGAAAGGAATAAAAGTACACAAAGGCATAAAAGCCTGAATGCCATTCTGAGACAAGAAAGGCTTCAAGATTGTATTCACCAAAAAGGAAAAAAGGTCAACATTATATAAAATAAAAATGGCCTTTCCAAGGAGATCCTGAACATAATTTATTTTGCTTCACCAACAGGAAATGCACTACAATGTTCAGGATGGGAGAAAATGACAATTTAATGATTGTGGAACATCTTTCACTTTCCAGGATAATTGAACAACCTCAACATCAAAGGCTGAGATGGTAGCCTTTGGGAAATGGAATGTCATTTGCTTTCCTTTTCCCTTTTTTACTACATCATTGAACTTTAGCATCTTCTCTGACTTTATTTGTCCATTTTCATTTAGCACTGATACAAAACAGACCTGACTTTAAGTGTACTACACTAAGTAATAATTTATGTTGGAAACTTTAAATGGATGAGACAGAATCACTTTTGTATCTGTTACATTTTAATGGCTTTAAATATATCCAGCTGAACAAAGTTCAGATCTTCACTCTTATAGGTGAGGGTAGGTTGACATAACAGACATTCTATTCCAGCAACCACCTCATCAACGAAGACATACAAACTGCCATCCCTAAGACACACCATTCTCCCAGCTCACCAATTCTTCCATCTGTAAATGCTATCAGCTTCATCAAATTTTAGAGCTGCCTTTTATCCGGAGTTCCTTGTATTTTTTCCTAAACACCATTTGCTAATTTTAGGAGGGAATGGAACTCCTAATACTGAACTCATAGAGGTAATTAAGACAACTATAAATTGCCAATACCTTTGCTTTTCTAACATTGAACTGAAAAGCTTTTTAAAAAAATTTTTATAGAAAGGAAATTTAGGGGCAGTAAGTATTTCTCTAGATTAAAAGCTTGACCATAGTTTGCTCCCAGTAACACTGACAAGAAAAGTACATATAGCAAACTGGTATTGATTAAATAATGACAACTAACAAATAAAATTTGAGGGAGGAATATTATTGATTTTTGTCTGTTTTACCATATTAACCTTAAATCCATATAGGGTTTACAATGAAGTTTTGCCTAGAATGAAACCAAAGTGCAGTGAATATTGTGGAACTCAGGAGGGAAGCATGGTAATTACCTATTTTACAAATATTCAATCCCACTTCATCTCCTTTTGTTAGGTACCAAAATCAACAACTAATAAAAATACAGAAGTAGGGAAGATGAATGTTTCCCCAGATTCCAAGAAAATGACAGCAGATTTCCTCTCCCTTCCTTTGTCCCTAGGTATTGTGAAATCGGTGTTCATTTTTAAAGGAGAAAAGAGAATTGCTTATTTTTCTCATATTTCTTTTTTGAGTTAAAAGCCATTTGATGTTGAGGCCATTTAAAGTATCATGATTTGGCTCTTTCTTTTGCAACTAGAGTGGCTTTGGTTTAGGAAGCTCTTTTGACTCATTTCCTAAAGGCAGCAAGAAAGAGGAAACGGGGAGCTGGCTGCTTAACTGGTGCTCTAGGATTTTGAAGAGGAAAAAATAATGAACACTAAGATTTTCCTCTACTCTGTCCAAGACACCTTACCAGATTGGAAAAATAGATATAAATTTAAATATGGTGTAACAATCAGCTTTTGCTGTGGCAATGCTACTTAACAACTCAAAAACCTCAGTGGCTTACAACATACATTCAATTCATGGTCATAGATCTTCAGGTCAACTGTGATCAGAAGGAGTTAGCTGGGCTTCTCTGGGTCAGGCTTTGGGTCACGTTCATGTTTACTCCACAAATCCTCCTTCCAGAGCCCAGGCAGAAGGATCAATGACCACCAGAATCTTGCAAGATCTTTTCATGGCAAAGAAGAGCTCAAGAAGGCTGATGGAAGTTTGAAAAGACTCTTAAAGCCCCAATTTGGAATGATGCACTATCACTTCTGCTCACATCCCATTACCTAATGCAAGCTATGTGGCAAAAAACAACTCAATAGGGAAAGAATATTCTGCCTATAGGACATCCATAAGAAGGAAGAATTATGAATAATGCAGTCTACTGCACCTAGGGTTTGGGCTCCTTTTCTCCTCATAATCCTCATAATCATAGATGGGCTCCAGAGAATTATAGGAACTTGTAAGAATTATTCATGCAATTTGTGTACTAATATGTTTTCTTATTCGCCCAGACGTCTTTTACCCCTATTCCTCAAAAGAGATCAGAAGTTTCAGCTTTAGGCTTTTAGCTTTGCAGTTGAATGCCTGTGGTAGGCTGAAAAAATCCATCTCTTCAAACTCCTCCCAAAATATCAGGTTCTAATCTTTGGAACCTATTGATATTGTCTTATTTGAAAAGGAGGTTTTTGCAGGTTAATTAAATTAAGGATTTGGGGATGAGGAGATTATCCAGCCTGGATTATCCAGATGGGCCCTAATGCAATCACACTTGTTCTTGGAAGTAAGATAGGCCGAGGAAGTGTTAATACACACAGAGGAGGTAGCAGTGAGAAGACAGAGATAGATTGGAGTGATGTGTTTATGAGTCAAGGAATGGCAGCAGCCTACAGAATCTGAAAGAGGCAAGTAACAGATTCTCCCCCAGCATCTTCAAAGGTCATATGGCCCTATTGACACCTTAATTTGGGCCCAAGGAAGCTGATTTAGGACTTCTGGACTCTAGAACTGTGAGGGAATACATTTATGTTGTTTTAAGCCACCAAGTTTGTAATAATTTATTTTAGCAGCCATAGGAAACTAATACAATGCCTTCCTTCAATTTTTGCTTTCCTTAAGAGATTTTTAATGTTGAAATGAAGTATTTGGTAGATCACATTTCCAAAAAAGGAGGAAAACAGAAATATAGCCCTGAAGTTTCCAGTTTGATCACAAGCCAAGTGTTAATAAGCTGTGAAAATAAACTTGTGATCTCTATTCATTTCATACTGGGAAATTTTCTACATCTTCATGTTATATTTTAAAGTGATTGGTCCCCTTCTTGTAATTACCAGTAAGAAAACCCAAGGAAAATTTGTAAACATTGACCACCCCACAATGAGATGCCACTTAAACCTACTAGAATGGCTAATATTAAAAAGACTGGTGATAAAAATGATTGACAAGATGTAGAACAACTCAAACCCTCCTCGATTGCCTATACAACCATTGTGGGAAACAATATGGCAGTTGTTTACAAAGTTAAACTTGACCAAGCAATTCAAAACATAAGTCTACAAAAATACTTCTACATAAATGATCATAGAGGCTTAATTTATAATACTCCCAAACTGGAAACAACCCAAACATCTATGAACAGGGGATTGTATTGGATATAGTCACATGATAGAACATGACACAGTGACACAACAGAGCGAACTACTGACTCATGCAACAAAACAGGTGAATTGCCTTCTTTTCCTGAAAAATTCTCAAAGCTTCTCATGATTCTTTCTTTCAAAGATACTATTAGGCCAGAGTGTGAATTTGGATGTTTATATTATGTTCAGTGAAAAAGATAAATGTAAAAAAGTGCACATACTGAATGATTCTATTTCATGTTAAGTTATAGGATAGAAAAAGTTCATCTATGGTGGTAGATCAGATCACTTGCTGCCTAAAGCAGAGATGGGAAGTGCCTGCAAAGGGACAAAAGGAAACTTTCTGGACTGATCAAAATGTTATATGTCTTAAGTAGTAAGACAGTCCCATACATTAACCTAATTTATCAAACTCTACACTTACTATCTGACATTTTATTGTATGTAAGTTGTATTTCAATAAAATGATTAAAAAATAAGTACTTTTCTGAAAAAACTAACACTAATATTAATCAAACATGTTTGAAAGCAGAGGTTTCAGATTCTATTAGTTGGATTTGCTTCAAAGATCTTAATGAAATGCTCAACCAGACTAGCGGGAAGAAAATAAACAAATGAGATGGAGGCATCTGTGGGTTCCAGAGCATTCAGGTCTTTTTTTTTTTTTTTTTTTTTTAGTTTTACAGTTTTTGGGTTTGTTTTCTTTTTTGCATTTGTTACCTTTGTTTTTATTTATTTTTTTATTTAAGTAATAACTTTATTGTTGTTCAATTACAGTTATCTGCATCCTCTCCCCTCCCCTCCTCCCTCCCCCTCCAGCCCCACCTCCCTCCCCAGCCTCTCTCCTCCCCCTTGGTTCCTCTATAGTGGTTCCTGAAAACCCTTCTCCCCATTGTTCCCTCCCCCCTCCCCCCTGGCTATTGTTAGACTGTTCTTAATTTCAATGTCTCTGGTTATGTTTTG
>PVJI01033036.1:0-11641 GCA_004026765.1 Micronycteris hirsuta
TTCCTGGACTTGTGTGACTTTTTCCTTCTCCAGATTAGGTAAATTTTCAGTCATTATTTCTTCAAATAGTTTCTTGATCCCTTGCTCGTTCTCTTCTCCTTCTGGTATTCCCATGATATGTATGCTATTATGCTTCATGTTGTCCAAATATTTCTTAAGCTCTTCTAATTTTTCAAAATTCTTTTTTCTTTTTGCTGCTCTGCCTGGGTGCTTTTTTCTATCTTGCTTTTGAAAACACTGATTCAGTCCTCTGCTTCATTTAATGTACTGTTTATTCCTTCCAGTGTATTATTTATTTCAGATACTGCATTCTATTTCTGACCGGTCCTTTTTTATGGTTTCTTATGGGGAATCTATCTGTGTGGCAGTGGTGAATATAGCCCAGCCCCTGATTCAGAAAACTGGCAAGGAGCCTGAGTTGGCACACAGGAACTGAGGCCATGGATGGGTCTTCTCATGGGGAATCAGGCCTGCATTGTACCTAGGCTGCTTTAAGGATTGTTTTTTGCTAAAACTCCCTCACCCCGAATTGAGGCAGCAAATGTTTACTGCATATCTTTAAAGTAACTTCCTAAAATCTGTGCTAAACCTCCCAAGTATGGAGTGTAACCAGTTCAACCACTTTTCCCCTTGCACTTGCAAAACATCCTTTTCTTTGAAGTAATTAGCAACATCCTCTCCTTTGTTATCTGTAAAAGGTAATCACCTAAAGCCAACCTGTGCATAGTAAATGAGGACCATCCTTGATGTAATGTACCCAGAAAAGCAATAAAAGCCTGTCCAGGCAGAAGTCAGGGTCCTCTCTTATTCAGAGAGCAGCCATACCGTCCCTTTTTCTCCACAGGACTTCTGCAGTCTGTGTGAATTTGTTCAGTGCAGACACAACACATGGACCCTGCTGGCCAGACTCTGCATCAGTTTCTAAGGTCTTTTTCCATGCTGTTGAATTTCCTTATAATCATTACTCTAAATCTCTTTACCTGATAAATTGCTTACCTCCCTCTCATGCGGTTCTTCTGGAAAATTCACTTGTTCTTTCACTTGGGGGTCTGTTTCTTTGTCTTCCTATTTAGACTGCTTCTTTGTATTTTCCAACTTAGTTATTAAACTGACCAGTTATTAATATAATCAAGCTGTAATCAGCAGCTAGGCTTAAGTACCACAGGGTAGGGCAGAGTAATTCCTATGGGTGGAGGCATTGCTTCCCCTCAGGCTGATGCCATTCACAGAAGAGTGTTCTGCCTGAGAGAGATGGCTCCTGCAGTATGGGGAACGACTCAGCACAGGGATCCTGGTGGCTGTTCCTTCAGTTCTCTCCCCAGAGCCACCAACCCCAGACTGTCCTCAAGCATCTCTAGTCCATTCTGCTCTCCCTCTGCTGGAGCCCATGTAAGTAGCTGCAAATAAAATTTTGTGAGTTGGCCCTTTAAGAGGCTCTCTGCATCTCCAGCAGTCTCTCCCTGGAAGACAGAAACCCTGCTGCTTTTCACAGCTGGATGTTATCAGGGTTCCTTTCTGGCTATGTTGCTATAGGCTAGGGAGCCCAGATTGGGGTTTGGATCCCACATTTCTCAGGGGCACCCCATGACTTCTGAAATATCGCTCTATCATTTCAGCTGCTGCCTGTGGGAGCTCAGCCAGCTCTCTCATTAATCCTCTGCACTCCCTACCAGTCATGTTGTGGTGAAGTGGTTTCTTTTCTCTGTCTGTGGTTATAAGACTTCTCTCCAGCTAGTGTTCAGTAGGTTATTCTGGATGATTTCTCTACAATTAGTTGTAATTCCAGATTGACCCTGGGAGGAGGATAGTGTAATTTCCACTTACTCCTCTGCCAGCTTGGATCTAGATATATTAATTTTAGACAAAGCATACTTCAGAGCAAGAAAAATGATCAGGGATAAAGAAGAGTATTACAGAATGGTAAAGAGGTAATTTCTCCAAAAAGATATAACAATCCTTAATGTGCATGCATCTAACTCAGAATAAAGATATGTTTGGTAGAAACTAACAGAATTACAAGGAGAAACAGATGAATTCATATTACAGTTGGAGACTTCAACATGCCTCTATTACTAACTGACAGATCCAGCAGCCAGAAAATCAGTAAGGAAATATTTAAACAAATACCCATGGAGACATTTGGTCATGACAAAAGGTCCTGTCCAAAACATCAGTGCTTATGAAAATGTCCCTGGGCTCAAAGAACCCATAACATTTATTTACACTTTTGGTTTACAGACAAAATACATAAGAACGCCATCATATTTTATTGGGATTATTGGGTTATACAGCCAGTAATCACGTTGTGGCTGTGGAACCCTTATTGCCTAGCTGGTCATGGCACACGGGGCCACACAGATAGGTTGGTGTGAACCAAATGTTTCCATGGGCGTTTTGCTACAGGACCAAATATCAAGGACCTTTTGGACAGAACCAAATGTTTGCTGATTCCATCAATCAAGTAACTCTAGTTGATATTGATAGAATACTAATTCAATAATTAACAATTCAGCAGAATACATATCTTCCCAATGTCACATAGAACATTCACTAATATCAACCACATATGGACCATAAAACACCTTATCACATTTAAAATAATAGAAATCATACAAAGTGTGCTCTAAGACCCTGCTAGATATCAAAAACTAAATACCCCAAACAGAACAATGGCTGAAAAAAATCCCAAAATACCAAGAGATTAAACAATACACTTATAAATAACATGGGTCAAAGATAAACTCTCAAGAGAAAATAAACAATATTTTGAACTAAAGAAAATTACAAATGACAAAAATTTATAGAATGCAGCAAAAACAGTTCTCAGAGGGAAATTTATAGCACCAAATGACTATATTACAAAAGAAAGATCTAAAATCAATAATTATAACTTCCACCAAAGGAAACTGAAAAAAACAAAGGCAAGCTAATTATATAGCAGAAAAAAAGAAATAGCAAAAATTAGAAAATAAACCATTAACACTGAAAATAGGAAATCAATAAAGAAAAATCAATGCAAACTTGGTTCTTTGAAAAAAATCAACAAAATCAGTAAATCTCTAGCCAGACTAATAAAAAAAGTTGAAGACACAAATGACTACTATCAAAATAAATGGGGGGCGGGGAGTATAACTCTTGATAACGCTGCCATTAAAAGAATAATAAAAGGTAGGCAAAATAGCAGAACAGGTGGTTCCCAACCAGTTCTCCTCACAGAAAGACGAACTGGCAACCACCCATAGACAAAACACATCAGTGAAATGCCAGAACCCGAAGATGAGGCTGAAAGCACCCCCCCCACCCCCCCGTGGATACAGAGACCAAAAAGGACCACATCAGAAGAGTAAAAGTTGTGGTTTCACTTTGACGGCATCCCCCATATCCCAGACTGGCACAGCACTACACCAAGAGGGCCCATCTGGAACTTCAGTTTCTCCAGTGGGAAAAAGAGAGTCCAGGGTGGACATCCAGCTTCCCAGCATTGATGGGCAATTCCCAAAAGGCCGCTTGGCTCTTGCCCCATGGGGACCATGTGGGGAATCAGTGGGGCTGGACCATGGGAGATCAGACTGAAACGAAGGAGGGGTAACACAACCTGCTACCTTAGAAACGTGGGCGGCAGGATGCTGAGCTGCAAGGCAAACATCAAGAAGATGTCATCAAGAAGGTGAGAATTTTTCTGATGTCTTTTTTATTTATTAAATCACAGATTCTGTTCTGTAGGATAGTTATTTTGTCAACCTTATCCCTGTCTCAGATATGAAGTAGAAAGGCAAGACACAGGCAACACCAGGAGTTGTTCTTTAGATACTGCTGTGTGAACACGATGAGGAATTGTAAATCCCTCCTGTGTGGGGCCTGAAGTCTCTGAAGGGAGAGCGATAGGATGTCTGAAGTGGCAGGAGAAATGCAGCCCTCACAACTGCCTGAGAGTAAAAGAATGTGGGGAAGCAGTCATTATCCTACAGACGCTGCTGTTAGCTTAGTGCCTTTTAAAAGTTTCTAATCTTCTCTAGCTCTTCTCCCAGGGTTTCCCGAGGATAATATACTGTGTGACCTGATGATGTGCCTCGGGCCTTTCCAACTCCATCCAGATGTCAAAAGTCCTCCCTCTTAGATCTGCTATGAAATTAAGACACTTTTTGGCAGGCTAAAGTTTGTAACTGTAACTACTCATGTAAACTCCCAGCTCCTTTCTACAGCTGCCTTGGAAGGCAAACATGGGAAATCTGCAAATTTATCAGAACATGATGATTTTCTCATAGATGAGATTCTTTTTCGGGGGAGAGGGGGAGGATGGTTGGTAGTTTTTAAAAAAATGATACTTTTAATCTTTTAATAATTTGTTTTGATTCATCTTACTGAGGAAGTTTAGAAGGCTAAGATGCTCTATAATACTGAATGTAAAAAGTAAAAATAAAAAAGACACTCTGAATGTGATCTTGGATCTTTCTTAAGAATCTCGGGGACTTAGAAAGGCTGTCATGTATGTTTTTATGGTGGAGGCAAAGGGAGCTTGGGGAGTGGGAGATAGACAAGCTGTCCCTGAAGAGCCTTTCACCAAAGATTCTGCAGTAACGCACAACCAAATCTCAGTGATTCTGTTGACGGACACACTTGCCAACGGCCCTGGAATATGGGCCTGTTCTCTGGTCCCCTTGGAAATAGGTCTCCACATTAGCTGCTTCCCCTGCCAGAACTTGAACTACTTAGATAACATAAAAACAGTGATAACAACAACTAAAAGTGCATTAGAATGCTTTCATGATTATAATTCCATGTCTCAGGGCAGGTATAGCTGTTATATTTCAGTTCTTTTAATCTTAAATTTCTGTTATTTACTAAGTGGACCGATGGTCTTTGAAGGTAAAATCTGGGTTTGAAAAAAAAATCATCATTTTATTGCACACAGCATTTAAAGACACTTAAGAAATAGTAATTAGACTTGGATTTGTTGAACTTTAAACTCTTTGTAGGCAGAGCCATTTTAACTTAAGTTTGGCTGAAATTTCTTCATTTCACCATTGCCATATGGAGTGCAGGTTCATTCAGAGAATATCACCTGACCGTGACTCAGCTTCCGGAATGTCCAGAGTCTGCCACCACAACATCCAGCCCTGTTCACTCCTTTGGGCACACCAAAAGTCCATTTCCCCGTAATTTTCTTGTATAGACCTTGTCTGTCTTGTTCATTGCCTAACTCTTTTATGCCCACTACAGTAAATGTTCAACAAATATTTGTAAAATAAATTAAAAAGTACTGTGTATTAACAGATAATTCAATTATTATTCATACCCTATGTACTACCAAAAGGACATCAGGTTGCCTGCAATATTAAACCATATACAAAATAAGATAAGCAAAAAAACCCCAAAAAACAGTTAAATTAAAAAAACCAATAGAAAATTTAAAAAAATAGAAATAAGAAAATAAGGAATATTTAAGAACAGAAGTAATACAAATACATATTACAAATATATAATAAATAAAATAGAATAATAGAAATTATAACATTTAAAAGCAAACATAAGATAAATAGAAGTTAGATTAAAAGACAAAACACAAAAAATGAGAGGGAAAAAATGGAAGACGAACTGGTAAGCTGGGCAAATTTAGCATCCTAATGGAATACTACACAGCTTCACTGGCTTCCGGGCTGCAGAACGGAAAGAGACACGCACTACGTGTCTAGTTTCAATACAGCCCATCTAAGGAGGCAAACATTTTCCTGGTCTTGAGTTGTAGGAGAGAAATTTTTTTGGCACGAGTCCTTCTATGATGGATGGTAGATTAAAAAAAAAGTATACAGGATTTTTATCTTTAATTTTACAAAACATTTGTAAAATTTCTTCCAAATGGAAAATTTTTTAGCAGCATCTACAAAAGTCAAGCGCATGCAATTTATGTTCACCATAAAAGTCACGACTAAATGACAGCTTACTGTTCACTGATGTGGCCATGTGTTTGCTGTCTGTCTCCACGAGCCTGTGAGCAGACTGGGTGCCTTGCCTGCTGGGGCCGCTGTGTCCCGACTCACGAAGGTTGTCCGGCATAGGGAAGGTGGTGAGAAATGCTCGCGAGTAAATGAATGCATTTTAAGTGGGTGCACTACAAGCCAATGAGGCTTTATGTGCTCCTGACAGTCATTCTGGTTTATAGAAAGAGAGTTATTTAAGCAAACAAATAAATAAAGTTTAAGTGAATTTAAATAAAGTTTAAATAAAGGAAACTATGTCAACAGCACAGAAAAAATGCATATTATCTTCTCTGGTAATGATAGGTAGGCATTTAACTAATAGCTGGCTGAACTGCATGAAATTGCTGTTTTTGTTGAATATTGGCAGTTTTATACGGTTCAACTAATGGAATGGCTTTATCAAGTTATTTAGGTTAAACACCAAGAGTGAGTAAAATCAATCTTGATCGATAACTTAGAACTGTGCATTAAAATGGAAACTTCCTGAAAATAGTGATTTGGCCTAGCTCGTTCACTGCTAAATCCTCAGAGTCTGGCATGTAGTGAGTGGTCAACAATGCTTTGTTAACTTAAATGAACATTCTACTCCTTGAGTTACTTCAAGGAAACCTTTCATCCAGAAAGTCACATAAAGCCTGAATGACACAGAAGAGAGGTCCATGATCAAGTTTTAATCATTTTCATAATTTTGGGGATGCAGTCTCCAGATCCTTGTGTAAATATGGTCATCGAAGTCGCAGTGTGCTGCCCCCGAGCGGTCTCTGTCATGTTGGAGGGAGCGGGCCGGTGCCTTTCTGGTCCTCACAACAAACGCTGTCTACACATGAATAGCATTTGCAGAAGTCATATTTTTTGAAACTGATAAATTTATTTGGTTTAAAATCTTACGATTTTTTGAAAAATTTATGGTTCTTTTCTTCTTATCACTATTTCAATTTGTTTCCTGAATATGAAAGAAACACAAATCTTCATTATTTCTCTTATGTACTCTCTCTGATATTGGCAGTCTCCATAGTTGCCAACCTGCCCCACACCCCTCCCCCATCGACTTTATTCCTTAGCACGCTTGCTCCCGCTTTCATTCTTTGACAGACTTTTCCTACTTGGATTCCAAGCCTCTCATCATAAACTGGCCTCTTAGCATAGCTTTTCCAGGTGCACAGAATGGTTCAAAGTGTACGTGGGGATTTATGTTATGTAACACAACTCATTTTTCACCAGTCTAATAACCTAAAGAAATAGTTAATTTAAGTGCCTCATGAAAGAAATGGGTATAATATGGCATGCCTGCTGTCAAATGTCAACTGGGTTATTTCTCCAGTGGTAGGAAAAGTTATGGACCAAGTCCATTGTTACCGTTATTCACTGGAAACTCAAGGCATGCCTTTGCAAGGTGGTTAGAAGTGCTAAGGGGTTAGTTAATGAGATACATGTGGGAGTTTGAGGATGGCATTTTAAAATTTTTTATTTTTCTAAGTAGAACAAATGACATGGATAAGGTCTGAAACCATAACTTTAATAGCTTTAGAGGCAACTGGGTCTTGGGTAAATATACATTTACCCGTACTGTGATACTTGCTACAGAGAAATGCATCAATGTGGTATTTTTCTCTGTTCTACTCTTTTGTAACTTTATCCATTAAGCATAACCATGAACAAAATAGCTATAACTGAAATAAAATTTAAGAGACTTTCATTTAACAGGTGGAAAGGGTAAAGCTTAAATAATTTCACACCTGATCACTATCAACATTAGATAACATTTCTGCTTACACCATTCTATCACCACCAAATCGATTAGCACTCTTGCATCTTCCGTTATAATGAATGAACTCTTTTTCTCCTTCACTCATGCACTAATCCCTCTCCTTTTGCCTGCTCAAGTACATTGTTCCTGCAGTTACCCCCTCTTTCTCTCCAGAACCCACTTTTCCCTCTTTACTGATCCCACCATGACATGAACACATTGTGTTATCTCCCAATCCAATAACTGAGTAATAGGACAGAGCAAAAGGAAGAAGGGCGTTGGAACCACATAAAGGGTTATAGTTATTTTTGGAAATGATTCAATTTTATTTAAATCATACAAGTTTATTTAACTACTGATATTGCCTTATGTAGACATTCTTTCTCCTTGTTAAATGGTGTGCATGTTGGGGGCTGGTGGAATATATATCCCTACTGCCTGCGGTTATCATGGGAGCTATATACTGTTCCTTATAGGTTATATTATAAAAAAACATTGGGAGGAAATATAATGTAAAGCATAAAACCTTCAGCTTGTCATCTGACTGATCTGGGTTCAAATTTAGGTTCTTTAGGTACATACACTTTGTGGTCCTGACAAACTCGCTTTACACTTCTGAGCCTTGTTTCTCAACTACGTAATGGCAAGACTTATAACTGCTTTAGAACCTGTTGTGAGGATCAAATGAATAATACATATAAGGCATATAGGCACAGAATTAACAATACTATTTTTAGTTTCACAATTCTAGAAGGAAGCTTTAGAAATAATGTGTTTCCCTTACATTTGGCAACTATAGCGGGTTGAATGGTGGCCCTCGAAAAGAAAATCCTCATCCCCACTACCGATGGATGTGACCTGATTTGGAATAAGGGTCTTGGTATGTCATTAAGTTAAGGATCTCAAGATGAGATCATCCAGGATTAAATGGGTGAACTCTACATTTGATGGCGAGTGTGCTTATAAGAAACAGAAGAGAAGACAGTGACAAAAGTCAGAGGCATAAAGTGGAGTTAGGCAAGCCACAGGCAAGAATGCCCAGAGCTACTAGAAGTTGGAAGAGTTGAGGAAGAATCCTCCCCAAGAGCCGTCTGAGGGACTGTGGCAATGACAACACCTTGATTTCAAATATCTGGCCTCCAGAACCATGAGAGAATAAATTTATGCTATTTTAAGCCACCAGGTTTATGGTCATTGTTACAATAGCCAAGGAAACCAGTGTAGATTTTGGTGCCTGGGAGAGGAGTGTTGCTGTGACAATACTTAAAAATGCAGAAAGGGCTGTGGAATTGAGAAATGAACAGGGATTGAAAAATTTTGAGGCAAATGATAGAAGCAGGATAGATTATCTTGAAGAGACTGTTGGTGGATATGTTAACATTAAAGTGATTCTGGTGAGAGCTGAGAAAGAAGTGGAGAGCATGGGAGAGAGGATGCATGTGTCATCATGAGCAAAATGGGTGGCAGACACACAGACATCAAAGGCTATTCTGGGTCGGTCTCAGAAGGAAATGAGGAACATGACATTGGAAACTGAAGGAAAAGTGGTCCCTGTTATATATCATGGCAGAAAACTTGGCGGAATTGTGTTCTACAGTTGGGTAGAAAGCAGAACATGTGAGTGACAAATCTGGATATTTATTTGAGGAGATTTACAAAGTGTTGAAGGTGAAGCCTGATTTCTCTTTGCTGCTTCTGATAAAATGTCAGAGAAAAGAGATGAAAAACTAAAAATTAAAATAAAAGAAAAAAAGCTGTTAATAGAAAGGAACTAGTACTCCATAATTCGGGAGTTTCTTGGCCTATTCAGGTTGCAAAGGATGCCCAAACTAGGAAATTTACTGTTAGGAAAGTGTGCTTTGGGGAGAAAGCAAAGTGTATGCCTGGACAACCTTTTGCCAAAGTGAGTCTGTGCATGACTCATTGATCCACTCAACTCAGCAGAAGCTGGAAATAAACATGGTTTACCCAGGAAAGAGCTATGAAGGGCCCTCTTAGCTAATGGTGTGAATCCCTGTGACATACATAGGAGACCCACAAGTTTTTAGGAATGCTGTATCAGCAGCAACACTGCCGGCTTAAACTGAAGGGAAAAGACAGGACGAAGTATAGAAAGGCTGTTGGACTTCTACAATTCTACAAGCAGGGAATGTGCTGATAGCACTCAGTTGCAAACATATATGCTACCTACTACTCAAGAAAAGTAAAGAATGACTTCTAAGACAGAGACTCAGGTAGAGAAGCAGAGACTGATAGAGATGCCACAGGCCTAGAAGGCAGAGCAATAGGCCCAAAGGGCAGAGCTGAAAGTCATACAGGATTAGTTCCAGGCCTTGAAACGTAATGGAATTTGCCTTGTTGGACTTCAGAGTTGTTTGGGATTGGTGACCCCTTTATCTCCTCAACTTGTCCTTTTTGGAATGGAAATGTCTATGCCATACCTGTACTTTGGAAACAGATAACTTATTTTCTAGGTCCAGAAATCCACAGACAGAGACGAATTTTGCCACAGAATCCTCCACCTCCTCAGCCCCTGTGCAGCTGTCAGTCTGCTCTCTTTCTGTCTCTGTTTTGCTTGTTAGTTCATTTTGTTCATTAGAGTCCACATATGAGTAAAATCATATGGTACTTGACTTTCTCTGACTCGCTTATTTCACTTAGCATAATGTTCTCCAGGTCCATCTATGCTGTCACAAAGGGTAAGATTTCCTTCTTTTTAATGGCTGAACAATATTTCATTGAGTAAATGTACCAAAGCTTTTTTATCTACTCATCTACTGATGGACACTTAGGCTGCTTCCAAATTGTGGCTATTGTAAATAATGCTGCAATGAACATAGGGGTGCTTATGCTCTTTTGAATTAGTGTTTTGGATTTCTTCAGATACATTCTCAGAAGTAGAATTTCTGGGAAGTCCCATTTTTAATTTTTTGAGGTATCTCCATATTGCTTTCCACAGTGGCTGCACCAAACTGCATTTCCCCAACAGTGCATGGGGGTTCCCTTTTCTCCACATCCTCTACGGCACTTGTTTGTTGATTTATTGTTGATAGCCATTCTGACAGATATGAGGTGATATCTCATTGTGGTTTTCATTTGCATTTCTATGATGGCTAATGATGTTGGGCATCTTTTCATATGTCTATTGGCCATCTGTATGTCTTCTTTGGAGAAGTGTCTATTCAGGTCCTTTGCATATTTTTAAATTGGATTTTTAAAAATATCCTCACTTGAGCACATATTTATTGATTTTAGAGAGAGAAAGAGGGCGAGTGGGGATGGAGGGAGGAAGAGAGAGGGGGAGGGGGAGGGAGAAAGAAAGGGAGAGAGAGAGAGAGAGATTGGTTGCCTCCCATACATGAGATCGAACCGAATCCTAGGTATGTGCCCTGACCACGGATCGAACCCATGAAGTTTTGGTATACAGGACAACTCTCTAACCAACTGAGCCACTCAGCCAGGGCAGATCATTTTTTTTTTTTTTAATTATTTTATTGTTGTTCACTTACAGTTGTCTGCATTTACCCCCACCCCCAACCCCAGGCAAACCTACCTCCCTCCCTTACTTCCACCCTCCCCCTTGGTTTTGTCCATGTGTCCTTTATAGCAGTTCCTGAATACCCTTGTCTCCATTATCCCCTGCCTGCTCCCCTCTGCTTACTGCCAGATTGCTCTAAATTTCAATGTCTCTGGTTATAATTTGTTTCTCTGGTTGTATTTTGCTTGCTTACCTCAGAAGCGTCTTGGCTGTGGCTGATCTGAGTTCCCCGGTAGCTGATCTGGCCTCGGTGCCTTCTCTCATGAGTCCTTATATAAAACCCCTTAACATTTCATATAGTAAAGGCTGTGTGATGATGTACTCCTTGAGCTTGACCTTATCTGAGAAGCACTTTATCTGCCCTTCCATTCTAAATGA
>PVJI01033037.1:0-11639 GCA_004026765.1 Micronycteris hirsuta
CTATTGGTTCTCTGCACATTTTCCCTCATTTCATTTAGTGTATTCTTCATTTTTTCATCTAATTTGCTTAGTTGTCTTTAACTTCATTCAAAACAATTTTGTTAGATTGTATTGTGACAACTCTCATATTAGCATGCATTTAAAACAACTTATCAAAATTGGTGAATTTTTGTGCAGCCATTTTAATATTGAAGACAGAAGAAGATACCTAACATTTTTGGCACATTATGCTTTATTATTTCAAGAAAAGTAAAAATGCAACTGAAACACACACAAAAAAAGATTTGTGCAGTGTGTGGAGAAGGTTCTGTAACTGAGTGAACATGTCAAAAGTGGTTTGAAAAGTTTCTTGGTACTATTGACATTTTGGCCAAACAATTCTTTGCTGTGGGGCTGTCTTATGCATTGGAAGATGCTCAGCAGCACCCCTGGCCTCTACCCACTCAAAGACAATAATGGGAGACAGCCAACATAATCAACATCCAAATCAATAAAGTTATTGGTGAAAATGAAAAATGTGTCTTTTCTTTAACGGAAAAAAAATGTAATGAACTTTTTGGCCAACCCAATACTTTCCTCTACCCCAAAATTGTTCGTTATTTTAAGCCAAATGTCCCCAGTTCCATGAGAGTTTATATTCTCCAGTATCATGACAGATAAGGGAATTGGATAAATGCTGAAGCTCGAGCGGGAGAAGGCTTCCTTCTGGAAGCTGCTTTTCAGAAAGATGGGCAAATGTTTGCCAAGGCAGGTAATGTTTCTACAATCTGGTAGCGAGGCCATTGGCAGGGTTTCCAGGAAGACTTATAAGAGCCCGAGCGTCGCGCAGTGCCAACCCTCTCATTCCGAGCAAACGTGCAGCAGATTAAATATCTATTGTCCTGTCCAACTCAATAAAACATGGCACTCTTTAAAGCAGTTGCCTTAATGACATTGTGTGTCTTGGAATGCCGCCTTGGGCTAACAAATCCTATCCGAAGATGTGAAAACATGAAAATCGATAACAAGAAATGAAAAGTCCGTTTCACTGATAAAACATCATTTATCTTAATCATTGGAGCGTTTCAGAATTTCCTAAGTGTCCTTTTAAATGCCAGCATCAAAGCCAGTGCCCACGTATATGTGGAAGACCCAGGGGGACAGGGCATGGAGACAGACAGCTGAGGACACAGCTTGCTAAGGAGAAGCGTCTTTCTGCGGCAGTCGCTTACTGGACTGGTTTCTCACCAAGGATCACTCAAGTGGGGCTTTCCAGGCATATTTCTGGTATTTCAAAACTCCCAGTGAAATTACTATACCTTCCTATGGAAGCTTTTTCTCAAGACACTGTGAAGCAAAAGTGACCCACTTTTGGTAGGCTTTATAATACAGCAGGCATTATAACAACACTAATTCATTGTAATTATGTGAATTGGGAAAATGAAATTATCCTTCCACCTGCAGGAAGCCCATACCTTTCCCTGACCCCAGGCTGGATGACAGTATTTCTCCTCCCCGTCCCCACTTCACCCCCATCAAATCCACACAAGGACAAAACAGCAGAAGTCCTTCTTGGTTGAGAAGGTTGGAAGCCCGGTCCCCAGGGATCAGCTTTCTGGCTGCTAGTCCTCTCTTTTCCTCTGCTTCACATACGCAGCCTCCTCCACTCTTTGGGCGCCCTTAGCTCTCCCCAGAGGACCACACTGTGGAGAGGTTGGAGGTGGCATAGGAGCTCCTGCCCTCCCTGGAGCCCCTTCGGAAGCACACCCAGGCTTCCGGTGTATGCTTGAGTCCAGATGTGGGGAGAGCAGGGGCTGTCTGTCCTGGTTTCCTGTGCTCTCCCGCCACTACCATGGCATGCAGATGGGAAGGGGAGGTCTCAGACTCCCGTTGCTGGCATAGCTTTCTTCAAAGTTTTCCTACACAATGGCCAGAAGGCTTTTTTTTTTTTTGACTATTTTTTAATTAAATTTTATTGAAGCGACACTGGTTGATAAAATTTTACAGGTTTCAAGTATACAATTCTATGATACATCACCTGTGTATCGCCTTGTGTACCCACCATCCAAAGTCAAGTCTTCTGTCACCATACATTTGACCTCCCCTTTACCCTTTACTACCCCTCCCCCCACCAGCCCTCTTCCATTGGGTAACCACTATAGTGTTGTCTGTGTTTATGAGTTATTGTCTATCTTGTTTGTTCATGTGTTGCTTTCAGTTTTATATCCCACATTTGAGTCCTTATGGTTTAGACGGGGTTTTGTTTAACACACTGCTTCCCATTTTTCTCATGATAAGATCTGCAATTCTCTGATACCTCTTCTACCCGCTCCCTCTTTGTACTCTAGCCACCCTGGCTCTCTGCTAGCTCCTCCGGGGGCCCGAGTCTTCTCCTGACTCGGGGTCCTCACCTGAGCTGTTCCCTGGAAAGGCAAGCTCTTCACTTGAGTAGCTCAATGATTCAGGTGTCACTTTAAAATGAGACTTTGTCAGAGACCCTCTTGACTTCAAAATCTGTATGAGACCTCTTTCACTCCTCCACAGTGGTCTTCACAAGTCGTAGGTCTAGTGTAATACATCCTTGAATAACGTTGTTCCATTCTATGTGGTTTCCTTCTAATGTTGATGGGGAAAAATGGTTCCTGGCCAGGGCCACGGTCTATGTGGAGTTGGCATGTCCTCCCACATCCGAGTGGGTTTTCTCTAGGGACTCTGGCTTCCTCTCACATCCCAGAGATGTTCACATCATGTGAATTGGTGTGTCCTAGTTTGAGTGAGTGTGGGTGCGTGTGCGTGGCCCTGCGATGGAAGGGCGTTCTGTCCTCGGTGGGCTCCTGCCTTGTGCCCTGAGCTGCGGGGAGAGGCTCCAGCCACCTGTGACCCTGACCTGAGTGAGTGGGTGGGAATTCTCCTACATGGTTTTTATTAATCTTTCTTAACTATATGGATGGATAGCTCAGATTTATCTCAGTGTTTAATATTTGGAGTGTTTGGGGTCTTTATTTAGAAGTTTAGTGATGTTTTTGTGACCAGAAATACGCTGTAGGAACTTCACTCTTGTGTATATCAACTAGCCTGCGGCAAAATTGGTCTTGTCTTGTCATTTTACTTAACACTGCAGTTTCCAAGACTATCAGAGGCACTAAGTGAGAAATTACTGTACTATTGTTTTGAGATTATTTTTCTTGCATCTTTCCCATTAGACTGAGCCAGATGAATGCCTCACGTGCCACTGGACACAGCCCAGTAGACACACGGTGGACACGCAGCACACACTCGGCGCTACGGCTGCATGACTAAATGAGTGACTGAGTTCCACGGGGTGCCCACCCTGCAAACTCCTCAGGAAGCAGAGAGGCCCTGTGGTCAAACACGACGGGGACGTACCCTGCTCTGTGTCCCCTCGGAGAGTCCTAATACGGATTAGTGTAGGAAACTTATGGGCTCCAATGAGAAAACAAAGTAAAAAGGAAAACCCAAACTGTATAAAGTGAGTTTAATTTTCTTTAGCCTATTTCCCAAACTTATTTGAATGTGGCATTTTTTTCAGCGAACAACTCTGAATACCCTACAGAACGGACTCTGAGCTGCATCGCTGGTGGCTCTCCGCCCAGGAAGCCCGAAACTCTCAGGCTCGGCAGGCTTGGCGTGGGCGCTGCACATCCTGCACAGAGCATCCTCATGGTTCCTGCGTCACCATGGACATGTGTGCAGTCACCACCACCACAGTAAAGCAGGCGTGTGAGCAAATTGTGGAAAAATTTGGAGCTAGCCTGGGTTTATATTTTTAATTTTAAAAGATTTTATGTATTTATTTTTAGAAAGAGGGGAAAGTTGGAAGAAAGAATGGAAGAGAAACATCAATTAGTTGCCTCTCATGCGCCCCCAACTGGGGACCTGGCCTGCAACCCAGGCATGTGCCCCTGCTGGGAATTGAACCGGCGACCTTTTGGTTCAGAGGCCAATAATGAATCCACTGAGCCACACAGGGAAAAGGGAGGGGAAAATATGTAGGAACTTGGTGTTAGGAGATACAATCTTTGTAGGCATGACAGCGCCCCATTCATACATACTAACTTGTCTTTTGCTGAGACCTGAACCTGCAAGTGTTGGGAAGCTGGTGTGTGGATGTAGGTCCCTGAGCTGGTTGGTGAGTCCAGCTACTACTCAGCATTTGCATCTCCAGGCAGTTCTCTTGTTCTCTGTATCCACAGGAATACTTTTGAATCTTCTAAGAGACCTAAGTGAATTTAATGGGAGGAGATTGCATGTAATACTAACATTCGTGAAGATTTTAGGACAGAACCCTTTTGCATATCTGGAGTGTTTTACGTAGGTAGGGTTCCTGAGGTGGGATTGTGTTGAAGGCAGTGGGTCTGAAATTGCTTTTGGCCAGCCCCTGCTTAGGCAGGGCAAAACTGCCTGACCTACCAACTCTGTCTGGTTTCATTTTCCAGTGGAAAAATAAATTAGTGATAATTTGCGGGCAGCAGATTATGTATACCTTTGCTCTAGCACTGGAGTATGGATAATTCATATTTGAACCACAATGTATACATGTCTTAGAGTTCCAGTTATTGGAAAATTACAGCCTCAGGATACTACTGATGCAAATAAGCTTCAATATACTCTGCAGGGTTAACCAAGCAACCCACAACAAAATACATTGATAATGATAAAGCTAAGCTAACAGTCTTTCATAATTTAAAAGTACCCAGACTAGCAAATGCAAATTGTAACCAACTCGGGCATCTCTGATGATGTGCTGGTAGAGTCCTTCTCCCAGAGTTTGGAAATGTCAAGTCTGTGCCTACACATGTGAAATCGGAGCCTTCTGACCACAGAGAGGAGCCGCTCCTGGCTGCTGGGTTCGCACCAGAGTACTGCAGGGTGCTTAGGCGAGTACAGATTAGTAGCCCCAGTACTAACGTGCAAATGAAAGTGCGATCAAACTGCACACCACTCAACATAATAGTCCAAAGGAGGACTTGAAAAACAGCTTCAGTTCAGCACACACTGGAACGTGCCTGGTCACACTGCCCTGACACCTGCTCCCCACCCCAGTCGGTGTCAGGCCCGACACTGAAATCACTTCCTAGGCAGCATTGCTGCCCTTGGCTGAGGCGCTCATTCCCAGCTCAAGCAGGCCAGAGATGGGCCTTTGGATTTACAATGTACTCAGATTCTCATTTTTAAAAGGTGAAAGGTTTCAATACTCAATGTAAAATAATCTCCAAGATATAACATTAAGTAAAAAAAGCAATGTGCCTGCCAGTAAATATGCTACTCATGTAAAAAAAACAAGAAACAAAAAAAGAACAATTTTATATGTATGTTGATGCATTTCATGGCTGGAATATCTCTGGAAGGGAATGTAAGAAATGGATCAAAACAGTTGCCTCTGGGGAGAGGTATTGGCTGCTGGGGGAGAGGTGGGAGGAAAATTTAGTTTTTCCTTGAGATACTCATTCATGCTTCTTGAATTTTGCACCATTTACGTATTAACTAGTAAATGTATCAATTTAAATTTAGTGAAGAAAAGGTGAGCCTATAAAGACTTGACTTTTGTCTTTTCTCTTTTAATTCATTTTTATTTTATTTATTGATTTTAGAGGAAGGGGGAAAAAAACATCGATTCGCTTTTCCACTTATTTGTGCATTTACTAGTTGCTTCTTGTATGTGCCCTGCCTGGGGATCGAACCTGCGACCCTGGTGTATGAGGATGATGCTCTAACCAACTGAGCTACCTGGTCAGGGGTACTTTTTTTTTTCTTTTAAGAGATAAGGATTAAGTTTGGTTTATTTATTGTTCTGATGCCTTTCCCCCCTCCAAACTATGGCTGAGTATTGAGCAGGGGAATCTAAAGGAAAACCTCTAAATGAGAACAGGGGGATAAAAGCAGGCCCAGGACTCTGGACTGAGGTGAAGAAACACAATGTTCTGGTAAATTAGACCTGTTATTAAACTTCCCAGGTGTTCTGAGGTGTTTTCATACCATGTATATGTAAAATACAAAAGGAGTGCTCTTAATAAGGGTGCTTGCTACACTGTACGTTTGAGAAGAAAAAGACAAAACCAGAGAGAAAATCAGCACAGAAGAACATGTTTAAGTGTATGCATCGCTCTTCTTTCTTCCCGCTTCTGTGTTGCTCAGGGAGACAAAGCAATGACATATTTTGATTTACTATCAGGAATTTAAAAGAGAGCAGACAAGTATTACATTATTTAGTATTTCCTAATGAAAAACATAATGTTGCATTAATTATGTAAAAAATAATTGTATCCTCTCCCATAAACTGACATAAGAGTACATTGTCTTTATATCTTCCGTGCTCATTATGCTGGGTAACAATTCTTTCTTAGAGCAAAATTTCCAAAGAAATACACAGTATCTCTAAATTTCATGGGTTCTGAGTAAGAAAGAAATGTTTAGAAGCTGGAAGGAAACGATTTGGACAATATGGGAGGCCTAACTCTGGGTGATGCAGAGAGAGATCAAAATGTATTCCTCAGACTGGAAGTGGGCTTTGGGCAGTGGGCCCACAGCGGTAACGAATGCAGCACAGACTTCTGGAGGCGGGTGCACAGGCTGTGTCCATCTGGCATATTTGGGAAGGTTCTATGACGAAGATCCATCAGTAAGAGTTATTAATTATCAGTTTACAAAGACTGTGAACCCCACAAGCCCTGTCCCTCTGTCAGAGGGCATTTCCTTATTGTTAAGTGTGCACATATTTTCCCCATACTTCTTGTCCTCCTAGTCACCCTGACTTGAGCCCCTTTCTACTTGCACAGGGCCCGGCAGCCTGGGACAACTAGAGCCTTGTATTTCCAAGTTGGGTTCGCAGAGCAGGGATACAAGTCACCACAAGCCCACAAGTAGCCCACGCAAGGAAACCACTCAGCTTGGGTCTGAATGACTTACATTTTTCCTCGCCTGAATTAGCCAGTAATTGCATGTGGGCAGACTTAGCCAGAAACGGTCTAAATGATCAATTAGAAGGCAAAAAGGAGTTCCTTTCTTTAAAGTTCAAGGGTCCCTGGTGAAGAGCCCTACTTCCCAAGCCAGGCTCGCTCACGTGGGCCTGTGCCCAGCTGTCTGTGGTGCTGGAGTATATTGTACATTTGCCTAATGATAATGAATTGAGTGCTTATTTTGCAGGAAAATATAGGGCACTTCCATTACATGCAATCAAGCAAAAAAAGCTGTAAAATGTGCCACTCCATTAATTTTAAAAGAATCCTTCCCAAATGTCACCCTGAAACCAGAGCATGGGGTTATTACAAATCTGAAGGAATTAAGAGTAATTTTCATTTGTACAAAGGAGCTGAGGGCCAGGAACGAACGAACGAACACACACTCTCTCTCTCTCTCTCTCTCTCAATTGGGTTAAATTTGACTTGCCAATTTTAGTGGGACTCACTGAGCCCTGAGCTGGCCTGCGTGGTGGTGAGGCCAGGGGGCTCCTGTCTTTTTTGTGGGTGCAGGTGCACACGCAGACGCACAACTATGGGACATGCAAAGAGTGTGACGCGGCTGGCTTGTTATTAACAAATATGTTGTCAGAAGAGGCAAAACAAACGCCACCTTCTGGCAAGTCACTCTACCTCTCTGACCCTCGTCTGTAAAAGAGGAGAATGACCCCTGTGTCCACGGAAGTCCTGAGGACAATAGAGTCTGAGTGCGTCAGAGCACCGAGCGTGGCGTCTGGCACATAGTTTACACCCATGAAATGTTAACTATTATCTTTATTTTCATCTTCTGTGGGGATCTCTTGGGCCTAGGCTGGTTCCCCAATCATACTGGGGGAGATCTGGACCCAGCACCAGGATGGGGACAATCCTCCTAGGCCATTGCTGGGGCGGACCATAGGGCCTGAGAGGTGCGGGTCAGCCCACTGAGTTACCGTTCGCTTCCTTTCTAATTCGGTTCCCACTATCTTTGGGTGGGAGCTGGACTTGTGGGAGAGCACAGAGCAGAAAACAGGGACAAAGCAGGTCAAGGTGGTTTGGAGGACAGTCCCGTCTGCCCCTCACTCCACATTCCGGTACTTGGTAAAGAGGTTGTACAACACCCGCAGTGTGGACTTCAGGTCACAGTTGACGATGTCTGTATAGAAAACAAAAAAATGTGCCATGCTTCAGTGGGGCCACGTGGCCTAAAGTTGGCATCTTTTGACCTCTTCCATCCACCATCCACTTTGTGTGCTCGGCATGTCCCTGCGTGGGTGTCCCCCTCAGCCACAGAACATCCTTCTGTGCCCCAGAAGAGCTCCCTGACCTGCTAAGAGGAGCATCCCCCGTAGGATGACCGAAGGCCAGTGGGTGTTGGAGGATGGGTGCTGAAGCATACACTGAGAATTCAGAGCAGGGCAAGAGTGAGAAGCAGAGGTGCTGGGCGTGGTGTATCACCGCTCAGTAAAATGAAGCCAATCCCAGATCAGACAGCCTTCACCCTGTAAACAGAATCTCCCAGCGACAGGGGTGCTGCCCTGGCCCTGACTTTGCCCTGAAGTCTCAGGCCCCAGGGCCTCTTCACCACAGGTCAGCCATGAGTGGTGGGAAGGAGGGCAGGGCCTGAGGCTACAGTGGGGTGAGGTGGTCAGTTGGAACTACCAGGAGGGCCCTGGAGGACACAGAAGCCCACTTGGCAGAGAGTACTCAGTAAGCACGTGTCCTCAGGGGACAGAGAGTTTCACATTAAGGATAGAGAGCCAAGGCAGTTGGGATTGAGGCTGGGAGTTGGACAATTTTTTCAGGCGAGTTCCACCATGGGTTCCCAAGTCTTTATACAACTAGTTCTTCTGTGCCCTCCTTTCCTCCCTTCCTTTTATTTAGTGGTCATCTTCCTCTCTGAGTGTTCCTCTCACCCTCTGCCAGCCCTCTGCCCCCCACCCCCAAGGCCCCTATGCTCAGGTCCTGCTCTCACTCCCTCGTGGGCCTTCCTCTGAACAACCAGAGCAGAGAAAACATAAATGAAGAAAGGAAAGGAACTCGGCCTACTATTCAGGAATGCATACTAAGGTAATAAAATCATAAGAAAAAGCAAAAAAAGGAAGAAATTAAAAAGACAAAAAAGCCTATAAAAGCCAGCAGAGTGGCTATCTTCAGGGAGGGAGGAGAGGATTATGTTCCAAAAAAAGCAGGTTGGAGGGAACTCTCGGGAGCTGGGATGACTTGCATGGTGGCTCATGGGCTAATATTTCACTAACCTGAACATTTGTATTTGATGCACCTTCCTGTAGACATGATATTTTTCACAGTAAAAATGATTAAAAAGACATCTAACTGTGCAGAAGGGCAGAAGAGGTAAATTATATATGAAAACAAATACTTTGGGATTCAAAGGTGAGAGAGATCGGGCTGCGTTGCTGCGAAAAGGGGGGTGGGAAGACTTCAGCACTCTAGCCAACACCCTTGTATAGGCAGAACAGAGGCTGGTGGCTCCGTCAGGCCGAGCTGTGGCTCCCAGGCCTTGGGACCCTTGCCCACGTGGGCACCACAGCCAGGTGCACCCAGGCCCCAGGTCCTGCAGTGATGAGCACCCACAGGGCTACATGCTAAGGGCCCAAGGCTGGGGAATCTCCTCAGGGCTCCTCCCCACCCGTAGGTACCCTCCTATATGCCTCTCCTGGGCCTATCCCAGTTGCAGGCTGACCCTCTTCCACTCTCTTTGGGCTTGGACTCTACTCCAAGTTCTCCTGTTGACAGACCAGAGGCCCCCAGGGAGTACCTGAGAGGCGGGGCACTCAGCTCTGCTTCCTGCTCCCACCTTGGTTCCTGCCTGTGCCTGAGCCGCTGCCTGGGCCCACCCGGTGGCTAAGCCCAGTTCTTGGAGTCACTCCTACACCCTGGGGGCTGATTCTTATCCTCCCTGATGACTGGGTGTTTCTTAAATTCCACTCAAGTCAAAGATTAGGAAGTTACCCCAGGTAGAAACTGCTAGAAAGCCAGAGAGGAGAAAAAGTGAGCTCATCAAGGGAGTGAGCATGAGTAAAGTGAAGGTGGGGTGGTACTGGAGCCAGGGCAAGAGGCTCCTAACTGGGCTCCTCAAAGCCTCTTGCCCACTCCGACCCATTCTACCCCGTGTAGCTGGACTGTTCCACCTCTGGGTATGGTTCTGTTTCCAGGGAGTTAAAGGTTATGAAGCCTGGGCAGCAAAAGTCATCTGGGATGCAAACCCAAAGTTTCCAGGGGATTTCAAGGTACAATAGAGCTTTGAGTATCAAACAGCATGGCAGAGAGTGTGTTTTCCTGACCTTAAAACCATTTTGCCCTAAAAAAATGCTTCCACCACAGCCAATTCGATTTTGAAACACCCTCAAAGAATTACCCACATTGGCACGTTTGATGAAGTCTGTAGCATTTACTGCCGAACCTCCCTTTCCAGGGAGAAGCGCAAGAACCAGAGGGAGTGCTAGGGCACACCTCTCCCAAAGCACAATTTCATAAAACACCATTTCAGCTCTCTTTACGCACTGGAAATTTTCAGCACGGGCATGATGCCCGGTGTAACAACAAATAAAACAGATGTGTTTTTCCATTCACATTGGTCAGGGAGTTTCATATTAAGCAGCTCAATAATTGTACGAGAAATGTCATCAATATGCTATAATATCCCTATAGATTAGTTGACATTGGGAAACTGTCCTGGGGGAAATAAATGCCTGAAAACTGAAGAATCAGAAGGAGTACTTCCAGTCTGTACCTAGGAAGTTTCATGCGAAGCAGCTCAAGAAAACAGGTAGAAACGCTCTCCCCTTACCTCTCCACTACCCAGAGGTAGGGTGCTCACCATCTGGCCAGAGGACACTCAGGGTCCATTCCTAATGGCATTAGGATGCTAGAGTGGTCTTGCCAGGAAGAGAAACCCTAAAGGGGCATCAACCTTGCTGGAGGCTGTCCTCGAACAGTGACCAGACACCAAAAACAAGCTGACAATAAGTGAGAATACATGATAGCACTGAGATCTGGAACGAGGCATGAAACGGGGTCCTGACCAACACCTTCCCAGTCTACTTCTCTCCTCTGGGCTGCCTGCTTTCTCTCCAGCTTCATAAGGAAAGGAATTCTCACAAGATACTGTCCTTAGGCCTTGTCTTTTCTTGACCTGCTTTCCTGGTGTCCCACACTGTGGGCATGCTGGCTTCCGACAAGGGGAAGACGTCCCATCATATAGTCACACTCCTTGTTTCCCCCACTCCAGTTCTGCTCGGTCGGTGCCTAGGTGCCAACCTCAAGGTTTCCAAAGCTGACATCCCATGTCCCTCCCAAGCCTGTTTTCCTTCCTGGGCTCCCCAGTGCTGCAGATGGTACCCCACACCTAAACATCTGTTCTTCACACTGCCTTCTAAATGATCTCTCCGGAACAGAGCTCTGATTCTATCACTGACCTGCTCAAGCACCACTTCTAGGCACCCGCTGCCTACAGAATAAAGTCCAAACCTTCTGCCTCGGCCTCAGGTCCCTTTGGAACCTAACACCAGCTTACTTCATCCTCATCAATGATTACTCCATTCACACCCTTAATAAAATGTAACCACTCACATTCATTATTAGGTTCCAGGTGCTGTGCATCAGGCATAATCACATGTAACCCTGTGATGTTCATGTCTCTAGGAGTTCCATTTTTATAGACATGGAAAATAGGCTCAGGGG
>PVJI01033038.1:0-11643 GCA_004026765.1 Micronycteris hirsuta
AGACGCTTTCATTTTAAGTGGTTTACTATTAAACAACATGAATAGACAGAAATAGCAAAAATAACAGGACTGGGAAGGGACAAAGGATACTAATTTCCTTCCAAGATCACTCTGGAACTCCCCTCATACTTTTACTCTCAGCTGTCATTCCTAACATTGGAGATCATCAAACCTCACTCCCACCCCCATTGATTTCTGTACTGTCAATAGGTTTAACCATTGCACCAGGAACCTCAGAAGATGAGACAATGGAAGGTACTGCTTTCTTTGAGGGCTAACTTGTAGTGTGGAGGCCTTTGTTACCAGCCATTGTGCATATCTCTGGGCTTAGGTGGCTCACCCAAACCATTTTCTCTCAGGAGTCTTTCCTCACACCCCTCATGCATTCCCACTCTACCTAGAGGCAGTAGTTCCTCAGTCCTACAACTCATCAGAGAATCTGATCAGAAAGTAGGATTTAGAAGCAAGAGTAGGAATCTGTCCAGAAAGCATAAGAGGAATGGTTTCTACAAAGCGATTGTCTTCAGAGCATCAGAGGGAAGAGTGCCTAAAGCTTAATCATACTTCCAATAAGAGGGACTCAGCTGGGTTGAGGATCCCTCAGGATCAGGACCAGTGGTAACACAAGTCTTCTTCCATGATGGTCACAGCAAAAATCGTTCCTCATGTGCACAGGGAAGGGTTCTCTTAACTCACCAGTAAGTGTCTCAGGTTCCATGTTAGTAAAATGGCCAAAACAATCTGTTCATATTGTTGCCCCATCCTCTATATCCTGGGATTGGGCTGTGGTCAATTCTTTCAGCCCCATAAACTTGGTTACCAGGCACAGCATAGAAATAAATATGACAAAGAGCCATGTCAGAACATAATGACAGTGTAATAGTTATAATATTGAACAAGATATTAATCACATGTATAAAGATATGGTAGTTATTACTTTTGAGAGGTTACCATATGTCAGCCACAGGAGTTTGTGCTTCATATGCACTACCTCATTTAGCTCTTATAACAACCCTACAAAGCGTACATACTATTACTTTAATCATTTTACAGATGAGAGAACATATTTCGTGATGGGCACAATGAACAACAGCTATAAATATCATTATCTCATTAACATAATCACTCTCATAATTACCATTATATATCCTCCTCCACCTTCTTTCTTCTCCTTCCTTTCCTATGCTTCCTCTCTTCTTTTTATTCCCTGTTTCCAGTGTACCTTGAAAATATCCAAGCTGATTCAGATGTTAAAGCCAAAGAAATTGTTGATATCCTGCATGGTATATTTAATGCAACAATGGGGTGAGAGTTAAAGGTGGTGGTTTTAGCAGCTATGGAGTCAGGGAGAAACTTATCAAACTGGAAAGCATAAATAACATTTCTTAAGTGAAGTGCCACACAATAACCCTTTCCTCTAGGCATGAGCCATTTAAAGGATTAAACAGGGAAGTGTGGTGGCTGTAATAACTACGTCTTCTGAACAACCTAATTCAGATAACTTGATAGTTTTGAAATTTCTTTGGAAAGAGTTAGTGGGGGTGAGAGGTGGGGCACAGGAGTCCTGCCCTTATTGCTACTTGCTTTCATCTAATGTAATTCATCCATGCTGTTCATGTGGTTCTGTGGGCTCCATCTCCCAATGTACATTTGGGGTTGAATTTGGCCACACTCTGAGATGTTCTGACTGCCCCCTTGCTAAAAGTTCTGTGGGCATCACTGGAAGATACACAAATTTAGGAGTCAAGCATTCTTGTATCTGCCATTTACCAGCAGTGTGATCTTGGGCAAATGATCTCACCTCCCTAATTTCCAGTTGGAAACATTAAGTTAAGATTATTTTAAGTGAGCAGAGGAGAGGTGCCACTTTACGCCTCTTGTGTCTAAGACTGTTTTCACTAATTATTCATTGCAATTTTTTTCAGTTGAGCTCTGACGAGGCCTTAGGAACCCTCCTCAATACAGTCATCCACTGGCAGTTTGAGTGAAGTTGGCAAACAAGTTAAAACTCCTAGGACAGTCACTGTCTACCCCAGGCATGGCAAGTTAAAAGTAAATAGGAGTCCAACTGCTATGCCCTACCTAGCTTGCTAGTTGGGTGGTTTTTCCACATTAGGAAAAGAAATATTAGAAGATCAAGGACTACTGTTCTTGACCAGTGACCACTTATATATCAGGTATATCACTTTGGGGAAGCATACCATTGTTCCTGCCCACAGGAACAATGTGTTCAGTGACAAAGGGCTGATGCACAAGGAGAAGCAGACCTTAAGGATGGATAGCTCTATATCTCTGCCTAAGGGAAACTGATTTTGAAAATAGGGTAAAAAATTTCATACCTAAGAATATTTTTGAAAACAGTGATGATATTTGTGTAGATCCATTAAGAGGAGGCTGGTAGCTCTGAGAAACTCATAGCAACAATTAAAAAACAGGGATTAACATAGGCAATCTGTAAAATACACAATTTAGACAAATCTTAACATTATGATTAAACTTAGGTGTCAGTAAGGCTGTTCATAGGTACTAGACTTGTTAGGCTGTACCCAGCCAGGAAAACTTCAGACTAGCACATGTAATAGACTTAAAAACATTACCCAAGTCATATACAGATTCATTGAAAAGTTGAAGAAGCCTCACTGGCACAAGAGACTTAAGCACAACCACTGACTAATTTCTGATTCAACAATAAGCAATGCAGATACAGGGGAGACTCCTGTAAAATCAACCTTGAAAATAGCCACATTTATTCCTGGTAGTCTGGAAGACCATGTGCATATTGAAGGCTATGTCCTCTCAGTAGTAACTGAAGATAAAAATAAAACTATCTCTGCCAGCCTTTGGAGCAAGATTGTAAATTTCTTGCACTGTGAAAGCAATCCAAGCCAAGCACATACCCATGGATAAGGGTGAAAATGTAACAGCTAAACGAGTTTACACATAACTTTGAAGACTAAGTGGATTATGCTGACCAAGGAATGATCTGGGTGGCTAGACTAAATTATTAGAAACTAGGGAGAAAATGTGAGGAAAGACAACATAAGCTGTATACTGTGGGGGCTGAGAGCAGAATAGCTATTTCATATTTAACTCAGACATTAACAAATAAACAAATGACCAAGAAAACAAAAACAAGCCTGGGGGTATGTAAGCTGAAAGAGGAATCTGTTGGAGTTTCCACAATACGATATATAAAATGTCAAGTTGGACACAAAAATTATGAGGCATGCAGAGAAACTAGAACATGTGACTCATACACAGTAGAAAACATAGGCAGGACAGATTATCTTGGAGGAAACACAAATGTTGAATTTAGGATAGAAAACAACAAAACACTTATTATAATGTGTTTAAAGACCTAAAAGGAGTCATATTGAAATAAACAAAGAAAGTATAATTAAAAAGAAAATTTACCAGAGGAGCTCATTGATGTATTTGAGCTGTTACAATAAAAGTAAGCAAATTAAAGTGTAGATTGATAAAAATTATGCAATCTGAGGAACAGAGAGAAAAGTAATAAAGAAAAATAAACAAACTCTTGACATGTGACACCATTATGCATACCTTATATGTATAATAGATTTATCAGAAGGAAAAAAAAAAGAAAAAAAGTGTAATCATGACAAAAAATTCCCCAAATTTTAAAAAACATTTTATTTACTTTTACTTATTTTTAAAAAGATTTTATTGATTTATTTTTAGATAGAGAGGAAAGGGAGGGAGAAAGAGGACAGAAACATCAATGTGTGGTTACCTCTTGTGCACCCCCTACTGGCAACCTGGCCCATAAGCCAGGCATGTGCTCTGACTGGGAATCGAACTAGTGACCCTTTGGTTCATAGGCCGGTGCTCAATCCACTGAGCCACACCAGCCAGGGCTAAACTTCCCAAATTTGATGAAAAATATTAACACACCCAAGAAAATCAACAAACATCAAGTTGGATAAGCACAGACATAGCAGACATACTCGGACATATTGTAGTTGAAATTTTGAAAGGCAAAGATAAAGAAAAAAACCTCAAGAGTAGTAAGAGAGAAATGATTCATCATGTACAATGATACCCAATTAATAATAACAGCTAATTTCTTGTCAGAAATGATGGAAGGAATATAACCATGGAATGACCTATTCGAAGTGTGGAAAGCACACAAAAAAATGTCAACCAAGAATTTAATATACGGGAAAAAATGGCGACGAGATAGGATGGAGTGGAGTCTACTTTTTCCTGCCCACTGGTGAAACACCTAGCCAATTTTATGAGGAACAGAGTGAACACCCAACAGTATTCTAGCATATATGAACATTGGTGACCAAGATTATAGGGGAAATTGAACGATCGGATGGTAAGAAGAGTGCTTCAGAAAGAAAAGGCCACTCGGGGCCAGAAGGAAAGCCGAGTCTGTTGCAAGATTCTTGGGAGAGAGCCAGACTGGGATGTGTGAGTGGCCAGATGCTTGTTTGAACTGGCGGGCATAAGTAGGAATAATTTTTCAGAAAGAAAAATAAGAAAATAATAGGCACTTCCCAACTATTTCGAGAGGTCCTGTCCCCAACAGTCCCGAGGTCGGTGCATACCTGGGGATCCGCAGGTGGAAGCTGGTGCTCCCAGCAAGGAGAATTGGAGATTATACTAACCTGGTGACCTGAGGCCTGTTCCTGCCCACTCCAGAAGAACTGGGAACAACTTGTAACCAGTGGCTCTGGGGCCAGACGTGCCTTGTGAAGCCAATCAAGGGGAATTAGGGACTGTATGCACCTGGTGATCCGTGGGACACATGTGCCCACTTCAAATATGTGCACAGGATGGTGCACAACCGGGCACCCAGGACAATGGCTTGTAGGCACCAAATCCAGGGACAAAAGAGGACAGTGAACAAAGGTACCCGGAGCTCACGCCTGGACGACGGGGGGTGAAAAAGCACTGGCAACCTGGCCCCTGTGCACGGAGTCCTGCAGGGCCAACTGGCTCAGAAAGAGAAAGGCAGAAGAACCCCACTGAGGGGAGCTGAAGTTCTCATAAACTCTTGACTCAATGTGGAGGCCAAACCACCCAGAAAGGATGCTGAGAATTCCTAGCAACTGGGCTGGAGGCTGGACAACAGCGAAAAGTGCATCTCAGGAAGGGAGAAAAGCAAAACTAATATCTTCCCAGCCTGATGCAGACAGGAAGATCAAAAGAATAGGCCTGGCCAGACACTTTTAAAGCCAGCCAGCAGAAGTTTGCGTTGTTGTTTCGGTTTTATTTTTCCCACTATTCTTCCTATCTGTCCTTCTTTATTTTTTTTAATTCCTTCTTCCTTCCTTTCTTGTAGTATTCCTAGTCTTCTCCTCTTTTTATTTCTTATTTATTTATTTATTTTTTAAAAAATTTTTGTCTTAATTTATAAAAAACAGGAAAATATTAGGAAAAAATTTCTTTTCTTTTCTTTTAATTTGTTCTTCCTTTCTTCCCTTCTTTCTTTTTTATTCACCCTTCCTTTCTTCCTTTCTTTATACTATTCTTTCTCCCTTCCTTCACTTCTTTTTTTAAAATATATTTTATTGATTATGCTATTACAGTTGTCCTATTTCCCCCCTTTTTTCCCCTCCACCCCCACCCCCCATTCCCTGTCCTTTAGTTTTTGTCCATAGGTCATACACAAAAGTTCTTTGGCTTCTACACTTCCTATACTATTCTTAACCTCCCCCTGTCTGTTTACTACCTACTGTTTATGCTACTTATTCTCTGCACCTTTCCCCCTCTATCTCCCTACCACTCCCCAGTCGACATCCTTCCAAGCCTTATATAAATCCCTTTAACATTTCATATAATAAAAGCTGGGTGATGATAAATTCCTTGAACTTGACTTTATCTGAGAAGCACTTTATCTGCCCTTCCATTCTAAACCATAGCTTTGCTGGATGGAGTATTCTTGGATGTAGGTCCTTGCCTTTCATGACTTGAAATACTTCTCTCCAGCCCCTTCTTGCCTGCAAAGTCTCTTTTGAGAAATCAGCTGACAGTCTTATGGGAATTCCTTTGTAGGTAATTGTCTCCTTTTCTCTTGTTGCTTCTAAGATTCTCTCCTTATTTTAAATCTTGGGTAATGTAATCATGATGTGTCTTGGTGTGTTCCTCTTTTCCTTCACCTCTCTTCTTTATCCACAGGTGAGACATTAAAATCTGGAGCTGTGAAGAGACCAGAGTTAGACACAGAGAAGGGTCAACCCAAAAAACAGAGACAGTGACACAAAATTGACTTTGCTACTCCAGAGAACTTTCAAGGTGAGAGCAGTGAACACCAGTACACCTGCTGAAAGAGGAAATCCACCAACAAAGGAACCACTAACACAAAACAATGGAAGAAGGTGAAGGAGGAAGTGCTACCAACACTAAACTTAACCCAGGACCGAACAGATAATACATCAATTGGTGGAGAAATACCCAAACCAAACAACTGAATAAGAGTAAGAGAAAAGTCTCAAAACCTTGTTCACATGGAAGAACCAGCTTCAACACAACCTTTCCACGCCTGCACAACAGAATACAAGGCATGGTGGATGGAGTGACCCTCAGTTAATTAGCTGGAGGAAAGGGCCCACCAAAGAAAGACCCAATAACAACCAAAACCCAAAAACATACAGAGAGCCACCATAAATGACAGTCCATGACCAGTGAGCTAAGGAGACTAAGGAGACAACACAACTGAACCTAGCAGGTATTCTGCCATAGAAGCTCATACTATAAAACCAGGGAGTCAGAACAGATCAATTTAAGAAACAGAGGCTAGCAAAAAGAGTCTCAGAAAGAATAAGAAGACAAAGAAACAATCCCCAAATGAAAGGAAAGGAGGAAGCGCCAGAAATGAAACAGAGGCAAGTCAACTATCAGATATTGAGTTCAAAGCATTGGTTAATAGGAAGCTCAAGAAGCTCGATGAACTCACAGAAAATTACCAGAAATGACAGGGAAACTATAATGGACTCACTGCAAACTATGTCAACATGAAAAAGGAAAAGAAACTATCCTAAAGGGACAAGAGGAAATGAGAAATACAATATATGAACTGAAGAACACAATAGAAGGAATCAAAAGCAGGCTTGATGAAGCAGAGGATCGGATCAGCAAGCTGGAGGATAACGTAGAAAAAAACACCCAAAAAGAGCAAGAACAGGAAAAGAGATTCAGAAAGAATGAAGAGGTATTAAGGGAAATGCAGGGCAACATGAAACGTAATAATAATCGTATAATACGGATACCAGAAGGAGGAGAAGAAGAGCAAGAGATAGAAAATGTGGTTGGAAAAATAATGGTGGAAAATTTCCCTAACATGATGATAGAAAAAGTCACATAAAACCAGGGAACACAGAGAGTCCCAACCAAAAAGAACCCAAACAAGCTCACTTAAAGACACATCATCATTAAAATGGCAAAATGCCAAGACAAAGAGAGAATTTTAAAGGCAGTGAGGCAGAAACAGGAAGTAACATACAAGGGAACACGATCAGGTTAGTAGCTGACTTCTCAATGGAAACACTCCAAGCCAGAAGAGAATGGCAAGAAATATTCCAAGTAATGAGAACCAGAGGCCTGCAACCAAGGCTACTGTACCCAGCAAGGCTCTCAATCAAAATAGAAGGCCAAACAAGGAGCTTCCCAGACAAAAGAAGTCTAAAAGAATACACCTCCACCAAACCAGTTCTGCAAGAGATGCTAAAGGGAGTGCTTTAAGGAAAAGAAGCAAAAGAGGGAGTGAGAGAGGAACACAGGAACAAAAAAATGTCAATGAATAAGTATCTATCAATAATAACCTTAAACGTAAATGGATTAAATGCTCCAATTAAAAGACAAAGAATAGCTGAATGGATAAGAAAGCACGACCCACACATATGCTGCCTACAAGAGACCCATCTCAGGACAAAAACTTACGCAGACAGAAAGTGAAGGGTTGGAAACAAGTTTTTCAAGCAAACGGACAAGAAAAAAGAGCCGGGGTAGCAATACTCATATTAGACAAAATAGACTGCAATAAAAGGGCCATAAAGAGAGACCCAGAAGGACACTTTATAATACTCAAGGGAAGAATCAACCAAGAAGACATAAACATTGTAAATATATATGCACCCAACATAGGAGCACCCAAATACATAAAGAAAATCTTGGAGGACTTCAAGAATGATATTGATAGCAACACAATTATAGTAGGGGACTTCAAACCCCACCGTCAAAAGTGGACATATCTTCCAAACAAAATATCAGCAAAGATATGTGGAATTGAACAATGCCCTAGAAGAAATGGACTTAACTGATATATATGTATATATGTGTATATATATACTTTCACCGCAAAGAAGCTATAAATACACATTCTTTTCAAATGCATATGGAACATTTTCAAAAATAGACCATATGATAGGACACAAAACAAGCCTCAAAAAATTCAAGAAAATTGACATCATATCAAGAATTTTCTCTGACCACAAGGGACTGAAATTAGAAACCAACCCAAAGGAAAAAAACCCAAAACACTCAAAATCATGGAGATTGAATAGCATGCTATTAAACAACCAATGGGTCAAGGACGAGATTAGGGAAGAAATCAAAAAGTTCCTTGAAACAAATGAAAATGAACTTACAACAACCCAAAATTTATGGGGCACAGCGAAGGCATTCCTGAGAGGGAAGTTGATAGCGGTACAGGCCTACCTAAAAAAATAGAAACATTTCAAACAAACAACCTAATCCTATGCCTACAAGAACTCGAGGAACAACAACAAAGACAACCCAGAGCAAGTAGAAGGAAGGAAATAACCAAGATCAGATGAGAGTTAAACGACTTAGAGACTAAAAGGACAATTCTAAGGATCAATGAATCCAGGAGCTGGTTCTTTGAAAAGATAAACAAAATCGACAAGCCTTTAAGCAGGCTCATCAAGAAAAAAAGAGAAAGAACCCAAATAAACTCAATTAGATATGAAAGAGGAGATATCACACCTGATGCCACAGAAATACAAAGGATTATAAGCCACTACTATGAAGAACTGTATGCCAAGAAATATGAAAACCTAGGAGAAATGGACAAATTTTTAGAAAAATATAATCTTCCAAAACTCAATAAAGAAGAAGCAGAAAGGCTGAACCTACCAATAGCAGCAGATGAAATTGAAGCAGTAATCAAAAAACTCCCGACACGCAAAAGCCCTGGACCAGATGGTTTCAGAGGAGAATTCTACAAAGCATTTAAGGAAGAACTAACACCTATCCTTCACAGACTATTCCAAAACAATCCAAAATCATGGAAGACTCCCAAACTCTTTTTATGAAGCCAGCATTATCCTAATCCAAAACCAGAAAAAGACACAACAAAGAAAGAAAACTTTAGGCCAATATCACTGATGAACATTGATGCTAAAATCCTCAACATAATATTGGCAAACCGCATCCAGCAATACATTAAAAAGATCATACACCATGACCAAGAGGGATTCATCCCAGGGATGCAAGGATGGTACAACATTCACAAAACAATAAACGTAATACATCACATAAACGAAAGCAAAGACAAAAATCACATGATCATATTGATAGATGCAGAAGAAGCATTCGATAAGGTACAACATCCATTTGTGATAATAACACTCAGCAAAGGGGGACTAGAGGGAGCATAATAAAGGCCATATATGAGAAACCTACAGCCAACATTATACTCAATGGACAAAAACTAAAATCTTTCCCACTAAGATCAGGAACAAGACAAGGTTGTCCACTATCACCACTTCTGTTCAACATACTACTGGAAGTTTTGGCCACAGCAATCACAGAAGAAGAGGAAATAAAAGGCATCCAAAGTGGGAAGGAGGAAACAAAACTGTCGTTGTTTTCAGATGACATGATAGTGTACCTAGAAAATCCTACAGACTCCGCCAAAAAACTACTCGACCTAATAATTGAATTTGGCAAAGCAGCGGGATACAAAGTCAACATCCAGAAATCAAAGGCATTTTTGTATACCAGCAGTGAAACAGCAGAAGCTGAAATCAGGAAAAAAATCCCATTTGATATAGCAACAAAATAAATAGACAAAATAAAATACTTGGGAATAAACCTAACCAAGGAGGTAAAAGACCTGTATTCAGAAAACTACACATCACTGAAGAAAGAAATCATGGAAGACACAAACAAATGGAAACATATACCATGCTCATGGATTGGAAGAATCAACATTATCAAAATGTCCATACTACCCAAAGCAATTTATAGATTCAATGCAATCCCATCCAAGTACCAATAGCATATATCACAGATATAGAGCAAACACTTCAAGAATTTATATGGAACCATAAACGACCCCGAATATCAGCTGCAATTTTTAGAAAGAAGGACAAAGCAGGAGGGATCACAATTCCTGATATGAAACTGTATTACAAGGCCACTGTAATCAAAACAGCTTGGCAGTGGCATAAAAACAGACAGATAGACCAATTGAACAGAATAGAGAGCCCAGAAATAAACTCAAGTCTCTATGGGCAATTAATCTTCGACAAAGGGGGCAGAAGCATGAAATGGAATAAAAATAGCCTCTTCAACAAATGGTGTTGGGAAATCTGGACGGCTACATGCAAAAAAATGAAACTCAAGCATCAACTTAACCAAGCACAAAAATAAATTCAAGGTGGATAAAAGACTTAATATAAATCGTGACACTATAAAAGTCCTAGAGGAAATCATTGGTAGGAAAATCTCAGACATTCCATGCAGCAACATCTTCAATGATATGTCCCCTAGAGCAAGGGACATAAAGGAAAGAATAAACAAATGGAATCTTATCAAAATAAAGAGCTTCTGCGGGGCTAAAGAAAACAGCATTACAATAAAAAGAGAACCAACTGTATGGGAAAACATATTTGCCAATGGTACCTCGGACAAGGGTTTGATCTCCAAAATATATAAAGAACTCATACAACTCCACTCCAGGAAGACAAAAAACCCAATTAAAAAATGGGCAAAAGACATGAACAGACCCTTCTCAAAAGAGGACATACAGAGGGCTCAGCAACATATGAAAATATGCTTAACATCATTAGCCATCAGAGAGATGCAAATTAAAACCACAATGAGATACCACCTCACACCAGTCAGAATGGCCATCATCAACAAAGCAACAGATAACTGTTGGAAGGGATGTGGAGAAAAAGGAACCCTAGTGCACTGTTGGTGGGAATGCAGACTAGTGCAGCCACTGTGGAAAACAGTATGGAATTACCTCAGAAAGCTAAATATGGAACTAACTGCCTTTTGATCCAGCAATTCCACTACTGGGATTATACCCTAAGAACCCTGAAAAACCAATTCAAAAGGACCTATGCACTCCAATGTTCATAGCAGCACAATTCACAATAGCCAAGTGCTGGAAACAACCTAAGTGCCCATCTACAAATGAATGGATCAAGAAACTATGGTGCATTTACACAATAGAATTCCTCACAGCAGAGAGGAAGAAGGAGCTTACACCCTTTGCAACAGCATGGATGGAACTGGAGAGCATTATGCTAAGTGAAGTAAGCCAGGCAGTGAGGGACAAATACCATATGATCTCACCTTTAACTGGAACATAATCAACAAAAGCAGAAAGCAAGCAAAACATAACGAGAGACATTGAAA
>PVJI01033039.1:0-11654 GCA_004026765.1 Micronycteris hirsuta
TAAATTTTAAGCACTTACCAATTTTTAGGAAAATGGATGTTCAGTAATGGATTATCAACTGCGATTATCAAAAGAGCAGGGACTATTAAACTTTTGTTCTTTTATTTGGTGCTTATTTTCTAGTGATTGATATGTACTGAGCTGTTTCAAGCATAAATCTTGTGAGTGCATAATAAATATATATTATTTGGCTAACGTGACTAAACTGTACAGAAATAAATTCAAAGATATAATGCATGCATTGAGTCCCTAACCAGCAACGAGTTTGTCTTCACTGTGGATTTAAGTATTTTCTAATTTTTCCTCTCTGATACAATCATGTCCAAATGTAAATACATATTTCTAAAACTTAGTTATTTGTAATGACTTAAGGCTTTTCTTTCTTTTAGTTTTAAAATATAAACAAGCCATAGTTTTGAAAAATCAGTATTATCCTGCAATAGTAATTTTAGAGTCTCAGTTCACAAAAAGGTATAAATTAAGGAAAGTACAACTATAAGATATATTGGAATTATCTGAACTTAGAAATCCATTTAATTTTTCCTCCAAGGACAACTGTTTTTACCATAGCAAAACAAATGGTGAATTACATTCAGATTATAAATTTGTAATTAGGTAACATTAAAATTGGTAACATATAATTACTACCACATATTTTAAAATGTATTCACATTTTCCATTGATCTCCCTCATATATAATGGCATAATACAAATTAAATGTGGAATTAGAATTTCAAATCATATCATTTGTCATGTCACAGACCACAAAGTTCAGTATTAAAATATATAATACTACATCAAAACAACTGCTCTCCTGATGGTTATTTGCCCCACAACCAACTTTATAATTAAATCCAAGTAGAATGAGTATACCTTTGGGATATCATCTAAGAAACATTACTAAGCAACTTTTAATCACTTATAATTTGCATTCATTAATGAAGATAGATATCTGTGATCATGTTACTTATTAAATAATTACTTTAGGTAATCCCAAGTGTTAGTGTAATTCACATGTAGTGGTAATGACAAAGTTGTTTGTTGAATTTCTGAAGAGAGCAGCAGCTTAATAAAGCTATAATTTTAGCACGTTATGTATATCTGACTCACCCATTGGTTCTGCAAATGTAAAAGTGGTAGAGGTACTGAAATCATACAAATCATAGAAAAATTACTGAATATATGCTATTGTAAGTGATCCTACTGTCCAAGTGAGATTTTAACTGGAAGTTATTTTGTATCACTGAAAATCACTTGAGCAGCTTAAATCTAAAGTTAATGAGTCCTTAGACAATGGAATAAATAGAGAGATAAAATAATTAGTAAAAGCCTATTATAGTTAATCAATGGGGCCAATTTGTCATGTTGCCAAGATTGCCCCAAAAAGAGAAAAGCATGTAATTGTGAAGTAATTGATACTTTGGTAAGATTCATTCAGAATGCCCTACACTGACATTCTGATTTAACCTAAATCTCTGAGTTTATTGTTTTCCCCTCAACTGCTTTAGCTGTTATTCAACTCGCCATGTGTAACTAGAGGACTTGTTTACTTATATTTGCACTGTAAGTATAATGCCTAGTACAAATGTGGCTCCATAAAGATTTTAGTTGATCGAACTGTACTCAATTTAATAAAATCACAATAATGATGAAGGCAGGCAGGCAGAAATTTAGTCTGAAAATCATTTGTGATTCTTCTATTTAATTATTCTCAGGCTATTTGGTAGTTTGAACACAGAAAAGCAATAAATCAATTGTATTAATAAATACTTCACATTTTAAATATATGATAAATTATAACTTTTAGTGAAGTGACATGATTCTCTTATTAAACATGATCAAATTTATCTCATTATATCAATAAAAGTTGTTAGTTTTTATCTAACATTTAATGAGTATTTTTTACATTAGATCATATATCTTTCTATTTTTGCTATGTTTAAGTTGTTATGTTTTCAGTTTTTATTCCTACACCTGAACTGTAATAAAATTAGGTCAACATTTCATAAATTATTATGAAGTGGTAAAATGATGAAAATAAATAAAATATATTCAAGATGATATTAAATTAAGGAGAAAATCAAACTTTAATATAAAATTTTTTATCTTGAGCAGTGAGATAAGTGCATCTGTGAATGTGATGGTTTTGAACAAGTAACCAAAACAAAACAAAAGAAGGGAGACTTGGAAGTGCGACAAAGAATATATGAAATAGGAAATTTATTGCACTTATTCTGCTCCTCAGTAGGTAGTCTTTTATGAATCTTCAAACACCATCAAAAAGCATCAACAATGTGAATGTTTCTTTTTTAAAAAATAAAGCAAGGACTACTTCAGGAAAAAGTGTATTTTGCAGAACAAAACCAAAGTAATGTTTGCCCATAAAAAATTGATTAATTTTGTTGCTAAAGGCAAGAGTGTGCCCAGAACGGAACATCACTCAAAGCCGTCCCGCTTGTAGAAAAAACATGCCCAAGTCAAACTTCCTTTAAGGAGTTTGCAAAATCAGATATAATATTAATGAGAATATTATTCTCACAGAGAAAGCAGAAAAAGCTATCGGCAAAATTCTTTTATCAAATGACAGTTAGACTTCATATAAAATTAATGTTTCTAATGTGGAAAAGCATTTATTATTATATATGCAAGCTAGAAGATTGTTTAATTTGTATTTGGACAAAAACCACTGATTTAGAGACTTTAAATTAGCTCTTGCCACATGAGTAGCCCATATAGAAAGAAAAATGTGCTGAGATTTTTCTTTCTGTTTTCTAAATTCAGTGCTAGTCATAAGATTTTTACTTAATGGCTATTTGCGCATTGTGATTTAGACTGTGAGGGATTAGTCTTTATCAAGTATAATCTCTAAGCATAGCAAGCGATGGACTTTCCTACAATGCTAATATATATTTGTTTGGGCAGAGTATAAGTGTTCTGCCAACAAATATTCTACTGCTATTTATTCAATTAAAAAATAAAAATGAATAACATGAGCACCATTGTTGAGTTTCAACATGGTTTATAAGGAAGTGAGAGTTGAGTAAAAGCCCCTGCTTTGATATAATGAATATTATTAATTGATAAGTAGAATGATGCGCACACAAGTAGCTGAAATGGGAAATTAGAAATATACATTTAGGGCACAAATAATGCCAGGATAGACTTTTAAATAAGTGATTTTTTAAAGCTATATGATATTATTAGAATTTTCAGCAAACTAAACTCATTTCATCATACATCATACATAAGTCACGATTGTTTATTTTAAGATAATCTATGATGATTACAGCAAACAGCTTTACTGATGGAAGGATGAAGTTTAAATGTTAATTAACAGTTGATGTTTACTTGTTTTTATTTTTCAAATAAAGGAAATGATGACATGCTATTTGGTATATTTTAAACCATGTTCAAATATTACAAAAAATTATGAAGAAACGTTTTCCAGGGCTTAAATGAAGAATACACAAACTTCAATCCCTAGCAAAGAAATTCCATCCTGCAGCATTTGGCATGTAATAAAAATATTTTGGAACAGAGAAAATATGATATAGGGGAGCCCTCACCACGTTTGAGAGTCCAAAATGCTCACAGATATCAGCTTCTTGCTGCCTCTCCTGAAAACCTCCGATTGTGTTGATAATCTTTATATTTCTTCTTAAAAGTCACCAAAGAACCCAGATAAATAATGAAAAAATATTCTAATTATGTACTTAACAAATATTTTTTGAGAACCCAGTTACAATGTTCTAGATATTGGGAGTATCAAGTGAAGAAAGAGGAACTATAAAGAAAGAGAAAGGAGGGAGGTAGAATGGGAATAGAGGCAGAGGAAAGGAGAGAAAGAAGGAGGGACTGAAGAAAGGAAGGACAGAAGGAAAGGAGGAAGGAAGTGGGAGCGAGATCAGACAAAACTCTACTCAATGAGTGCATTCTGATGAGAAAGAAAATAAATTTAAGTATATAAGATATGCAGTGCGTTAGAAGGTTAGAAGAAATATGGAGGAGAATGAAGAGCTATCTGACGGGGAGTTGACGTATGGTAGTAGTGATATCATATAAGGCAGCAAGGCTTGCATCGTTGGGACGGGGGATTTGGGTAAACATCTGAAGGGGAGGTGGGAGAAAGTCATATGGACATCAGGGGTTAAATCAGTGCTATAGTCAACACATAGAGTTGGCGTTCGATTAAATGTTGGATAGAAGAAGCTGTCAGAATAAACAAGCCTAACTCTTGCATTTCTCCTTATCTATTGTAGAGATTAAGATAATGACTATATTAGTGAAGTATACTGGTTCAAATGCTGTGTTCAAGTCAACAATTTATGTGTGATATTGGGCATACCATTTTACTACCTGAATTTGAGTTTTCTCACACATAATTGTGAATTAAAATAGCTTTTAACTCGCAGATTACTGTGTGACTCAAATAAGAAATACATGAAAAGCAAAGTGCACCACATGTTGTAGGTATGCTGTAAAATTTAACTATAAATATATTTAATATTGGTGATTTTATACATCAGATTTGTTTTGAAATCAAATTTCTATAATATCACTAATTTCCATTTAATTATGGTTTACTCTACTTGCCATTTTCCTTCTGATTGTCAAGTAGGGAATTACCCTAATGATTTGAAGAAACGTTGTGTTCTTTCAAAGAAAATTGTAATGTTATTCTAATAATGTACCTACCTTAGTGGGATAATATTGGACAGTACTTGGATATCCTTAGAGGTGAATGTATAAATCTAAATGGAAGATTACTATCATTAGTAGTAACATTTACTACAATTAAGAGTTTTTTACTAGTGCTTCAAAGTTCTTTCCATCACAGGATTAGGAACTATCGAATGATAGACACTGCAGAATATAGTGTCTTAGTATAAGACTAAGTAATAGACTTAGAATATAGTGTCTGAGGCTTAGTATAGACATTAATATGATTTTACTTGACTTCTGTGTCTGTAGAAAAATGGAAGCATGTAAGAACAAGAGTTGCCGTTGAAACCATCCTAACTTTATGTAATGTGAGGACTCAAATGCACATAGTGGTAATTTCCCAAATTCTGAAATGCACGTTTGTGATCAACATACTTAGCAACTGATAGAATCTCACACACCCTCAATCAAATTGCCTATTGGCCCTGTGAAGAAAACAAATGGATCTTGGGGAATAAGTGTGGCTTATCATAAACTCAGCTGTTTGATGAATCCACTTGCAACTCCCGTTCCAGACGTAATTTCATTGTTTGAACAAAGTAGTATGTCTCCTGTTAGGAGCATGGCCTATTTTAGCTGGCAAGGGCAACAGCACACTTTCACCGTCCTCCATCAGAGGTACATAAACTGTTTTTTCCTGTGTCATAGTTTAGTCCACAAGGGGCGTGATCACCGTTTCCTTCCACAGTACATCAGATTGCTATGTCAAATTGACGATAGTGCCCTATGTCTAAAGTTGATGGAGAACTACAATCCAGTTGGCAGGACTACTATAGAGCAGAACTCTCCGGAATAAAGTATGGATTAACCCACCAAGCAGAGAACCCTGAGCGGCTGAGGTGCTTACTGAGAACAAAGAAGATATTGAATGGGTAGTGGGGAAAGGTAGTTATAAATATTAACAACGAACACATGACCACTGGCAGAAGGGACTCTCATGACTATGAGTAACTCTTTCCTATTTGTTATAATATGTACTTACATTTATTATTAATATATTTAAAAATAAAACTGTTTTCTTCCCTCCGTTATCCTCTTACCATCTAAAATAAGTTGTATTACTAACAGTTAGCTCTACAACATGTTATTTAATTTACAGGCCATGGAAAATTGCCTCCAACCACTAGAGGCATGGATGGAGCAGTTTTCCCACTTAGAGCTTCAGGAAGGAACACACCTTGCTGACGCCTTGATTTCAGACTTCTAGTCTCCAAAATTATGAGTCTAAATTGCTGCTGTTTTCAGCCACCCAGTTTGTGGTAGTACTATTTTTTTAAAGGAAGCCCTGGGAAAATAATGCAAATATAATAGCTTGCCTAAGGATATTGCCCTTTAAAACCAATTCAGAGTGAACCTGCAAAATATCAAAGTTGCCAGAATTTCACATGACTGAATTCAGTCAAGTCCTTCACTTTTGTTCATTATAGATATTTTAGTTAATTTACATGGCACCTTATTATCAGATCCTTGTGCTTCTGATTATTAGTGTCTCCAATGACTGGTGTAATGTCCTGTGTTCCTTACTATTTTTGAAAAACCTTCACTTTGCAAATTGAGGTTTTGATGGGCTGTTTTGAAATGCATATTAAAAAGCAAATAGGGGACTATTTAACAATAAAACAAAACAAAATCAATAAACAAAGAGAATACAGATTTTACCGTGGCAGTGGTTTTAGTATGCACTGGGGTGCAGGGGGTACAGTGGGGAGGGGATTGTTAAAACCAGGTTTCTTATCTGAAATCTCAGTGTCTGATTCAGTAGGCCTGGCTAGGACACAATTATTTGTATTTCTATTAATTTCTCAGGTTATGCTAATGCTGTCATAGATTTATAGTTTAAAAACCATTAAGATAAAAAACATGTTTTTAACATAGTATGCACAATACAATATCTTAGAACAGATACTTAAAGTAGTTCACATTTTATTAAATTATAAAATATTAAAAATAAGATTTTAATATTTTTAATGTTGTAATATTTCTAGCTCTAGAAAAATAAAATAGCCTGAATTTTCTATTGGCTTGAACTTTTCTCTTAGAGTACAAGTTAGATTTGTGGTTTATTATTTTGTTTTAGAGAATGACTGTTGTCTTCAACTTCAATATTTCTATCTCCATACTGCTATTCTTTCCCAAGTAGATGCCTGCAGAAACTTTCTAAAGCTCTCTGTGCTTCCAGTTTTCCCCATCCCCAGTGATCCTTCTAAAAATAGAAATTGACATGAAATTGTGTTCATATAAAGCCTTTACATGAACTATGCCATTGAACTTGAAATCAAAATCCAGACAATTTAACAAAGCTGAAAAACCCTATTAAGCTGTCCTTTTACCTTTTTCTAAAGCTTTCCATTTACCTTTTTGAGTCCACCACAGATTTTCTGAGTCCAACACAAATATTCTGTTGGTATTCTGAACTTTCGTTTTTGTCGTCAAGTGCTATCTCTTGCCTTTCAAGATTTGGTACATACTGTGTTTCCCTCTGGTTTACCATAATTCTAGGTTTCAGTTTAACTTCAGAACTTCTTAGAAGTCATCCTGACAAAAAACTTTTTTCTTATGCAATTCAGATAAAGGGGATATATATTTGTATTTGATAGTATGCCACAGAGCACATTGTATTATTTGTCTTATTGAGTGTTCATGGTTTTGGTCCTACTAGGTAGCATAAAAGCAGCATGAGAACAAATCTAAATCCATGTGTTCAGCATTTCATCTAGTGCCTCACACAATGCACAGACTGGTGTCCTGCAGTGCATTTGTTATATCAGTGTGTTAATTAGCTTATTTATTTATAAAGGACTCAGGACCCACCATCTTCGTACTCATATGGGAAAAAAAGTTTCAGAAAAAAGATATTTTATAAAAATTAATAGACCTTGAAATAGATGAGTGCTTTCAATGACCACACACTTAAGTACTATTTTTAAATATTATAAAGAAATACATTTGGAGATAAACAGATATGACAATTGTCTTTTAAAAATATTTTCAAGAAAAATGAAATTTAAATATGTATACACATATATTTATATAGGCCGACAGTTTATTCTTCTAGTTCTTATTTACACAATACTTTAGTTTGATGAGGAAATTAAGAACAGTGTCAATACAAACAACATGAATCTTAATATTGGCTACAATTAGATTGTAGCATCGAGTAACAAGTAATTACATCTAACGTATCCTAGAATACTAACCGAACAGATAGGACACTGCCAAATTTATCATGCCATCTGTGTTGCCACTGATTAATGAAAACTTTTCATTGATATATGACATGTAAATGCATAAATACATCTTAACAAAAATTCTAGAACATCTAGCATAAAATAAAAGAAGTTCACTGAGTTGTGTGTGTCTGCCAGTGCGTGGTGTGTAGGTATGGTGCAGAGATGAAAGCTGTTAAGTAACAGTGCAACAGGAATGGAGCCTGGTGAATATATTTCACAATGTAAACATGTATCAAATCACCAGCCTGTGTACCTTAAATATATACAATTTTTGGTTGTCAACTGGATCCAAAAACGTTGAAAGAACAGCTGCATCATACACTATGTCCAAAACTATATCTGTAATACCTGGCCAGTTGTGCCGCTAACTAGGCAGACAATGGCATTGACCTTTTCACAGTCCTACGGCTGTGACGTTAGAGCTAAGTGGCTGCTGTCACCACTGATTCCAATTCCTTGATGCCAATAAAGCCAGTGTCTCTCCGGTGTTTATTTCACATTCATCAGTTTAAAAGTTTGAATTGATATTAACAGTGGTATATCAGAATCAACTTTTGCTGAAATTGATTAACTATACCAATAATGGTGCCTTTAAATTAATGGTTCTTTTATTTAAAAGGGAGAATTGCTAGGCTCACAGGAGACTTGTGTTATAATATCTGTCAATCCCATTCCCCTTTCTCTTTTTCTCCCTCTCTTTCTCTTCCTTCTCTTCTTCCTCTCCTCTTACTTTTACATTTCTTTTCCTTGTTTTTATCAAACTCTGTCATTTTCAAAAAATATCATATCTTATAAATATTAATATACTCAAATATGTTTCTTCTATTTTCTCATACCTATAAGTCAATTTTGTGAACATCAACTTAAATGTAAATGATCAGGAAATCACATCATATTAAAAAAGATTCATAGTCAAATTATTACAGTTAAAATAGAAGATTTGATGTAAAGATAACTGTTCTATCCCTGGCTGGTATAGCTTAGTGGATTGAGCGCAGACTGCAAACCAAAGGGCCGCCGGTTCGATTCCCAGTCAGGGCACATGCCTGGGTTGCAGGCCAGGTCCCCAGGGGGGCCACGTGAGATGCAACCACACACTGATGTTTCTCCCCATCTCTTTCTCCCTCCCTTCCCTCACTTCTGTCTAAAAATAAACAAATAAAATCTTAAAAAAAATAAATCAAGAAAATTGTTCCATAGTTTTCAGTTAGTTTCTACCTATGATCAGATACAAATTAGACATAATCCATACCTCAGTTCTTCAGATATTAACATATATACCTAGCAATTTATTATAAGACTTAAAATAATTATATAATCATTTATTGTTTAGTTTCTGCTATTATTCCTTTTTAAAAAATTTATTGTTGTTCAGTTACAGTTGTCCCACCTTTTTCTACCCTGTCACTGCTACCCTGTCCTTCCCCCAACCCCACAGTCAATCTCCTCACACTGACTGTGCCCATGAGTCCTCTATCCACATTTCTTTGCTTGCCCCTTCTCCTTCTTTCCTCTGTTATCCCCCTCTGCCACCCGCTCTGGTCACGGTCTGTTCTTTATTTCCCTGTCTCTGGTTCTACTCAATCAGTTAATGAAGTTAACAGTTATTTAGTGAATGTTCACTATTATAACCACTGTATCTGATAGAGCAATGTTCTAGTAGTGAAAATCAAATTATAGAAATCAATGGAACCAAAATGAGTTCCTATAGATGTAAGTGCTGTGCTAGATGTAAGGTCTATTCTAGATCAAGTAGTCAGGGTGGCCTGTCTGAGGATGTAATATTGGATTTTGTTTCAGAATTATTAGGAGAAGCAGTTATGTGAAGTCATTTGGGAAGAGTGTTTCAAGCAGGGGCCCAGGAGACAAAAATAATAGCAATTGGTGAACAAAGCTTCAAAGGACAGACAGAATATCAAGGGAGCTAAAACGCAATGACAGGAAGAGAAGTGTATGAGGTCAGATACATGGGCATGCGTCAGAGCGTGATCAGTATTTCTTTATCAAGATAAAGAATTTGAGTTTTATTCTAATAGCATTAGGAAGCCATTGGAGTGCTTTAGGTAGATAAATAGTATGAAATGATTTAAGATTATCTTTCTTTTAAGTTCTCTCTAGCTGCTATAAATTGAGAATAGACTACAAGAGGGAGAGAGAGAGAGGCACCGTAAAACTGGGATACCCTATGGAATTTTGCTATAGACAACCAGAAGAGATAGGGTAAACCATTGCAGGTAAATATATCACATTAGTTCCTTTAATTATGCAAATATTGCCCTGGCTGGTGTAGCACAGTGGATTGAGCGCGAGCTGGGAACCAAGCTGTCCCGGTTCGATTCCCAGTCAGGGCACATGACTGGGTTGCGGGCCAGGTCCCCGTGAGGGCCATGTGAGAGGCAACCATACATTGCTGTTTCTCTCCTTCTCTTTCTCTCTCCCTTCCCCTCTCTCTAAAAATAAATAAATATTTTTAAAAAATAATTATGCAAATATTAGGGTAGAACTTATGATAAAGTATAGTGAGTTATATTTATAATCTGGTATGATGATACCGAAAGCATATATAAAAGTATATAGTTATAATCCACATACCAAACAAAGGATATTAATGTGGTTTCTTTCATACAAATGGAAGAATCTGGTACTCTATGGGTCTCTGGGCCTTACTAGGGAGTTAGCTAAAACAGTGTAACTTGGAATTTTCTTCTTTATTCAGATAAATAACTAGCCCTGATAGGTGTGTCAAAAAGGTTAGTAGTCAACACATATTTTTGAAAAAATGACATGATCTGATTCCCTTTTGAAAAATGAATCTCTAGGCCTTTAAAAAGAGGATTGGTGGATGTTAAATTAGTAGATGATACACATATATTAGAAATATTTGAGCAAGTTGTCATTTTAAATTTTCTACCATAGAGTTTGCACATACATACACATCTTCATATAGATTATCATAGGCAAAAATACTTTCCTATATTTTTAATGAAGGAAATATAGATGTACTGTTATTATAATATAGTATCATGTCTCTCTGTAATCAGTTTCTCACTTCTACCATTTCTTCTGTAATTGACTTGCTATTTATCCATTGTTAGTCTCCTTGACTAATTCATGTTCTTATCACTTGATGTCTGGATAAATAACTTCTCCTTTACATTCTCTGACCTCAGTCTTGTACTCCTCCAAATCATCCTACATACCTTTGGCAGATTAATTTTCTTAAAACACTCTTTGCCAGACTTTTGGCCAAAAGCAATTAGGTCAGTCAATATAAAATAACATTTTTATTATTTACCTTTCCAAAAACCCCTCATGCAATTTAATTGCCATGAGGGTTATTTCCAAACCTTTTGGTTAGTACTCAAAACATTTAATGAGTTGGCTTCAGTTTGCTTAAACATCATTGTCTTGCAACATAGTGGAAAGAACAAAATTAGGAGTAAGAACACAGAAATCATAGTCTCGACTATGTCCCTCTCTAGCTTTCAGACCTTAGTCAAATTATATAAACCTGCTGTAAAAGAATATTCATACATGCAATAAGGTAAAACAGGGAACATTTACCTTGTTTACCTCAATGTATATAAGAAGAAAAACATAAGATTTGCTGTTAGTGGATCTGACTTGGGATTCTGATACATTATTCACATCGTTTATAATCCATGACTGTCATTAGTTAACCTCTGTAATTTTATTTTCTTC
>PVJI01033040.1:0-11643 GCA_004026765.1 Micronycteris hirsuta
TCCCCCACTCCCCCTCAGCAAACTCTTCATTCTCGCTGCAAATATAAGCATCCTGGGTAAATACAGGGAAGGCAGGGTTTGGCAAGCTGGTCCTTGGGCTGGCCTCTTGCCTTTGTAAATAAAACTTTATTGGAACACGGTGGTGCCCATTTGTTTACGGATTGTCCACGCCTGCTTTTGTGCCACTAGGTTGAGTTGTGACAGATCCGTGTGCCCCGTGAAGCCTAACTTGCTGTGTGCCCCTTCGGGGAAAAGTGTGCTGAGCCCTATTCTGAAGTACAGTATTGAACAACTAAAACAGTTTAATCATCTTTCTTTTTATTTGTTTATTTAACTATTTTTGGAGGGAAGGGAAGCGAGGGAGATAGGAAGAGAAGCAATCAGTCGGCTGCTTCTCACACAACCCCAACCAGAGGCCTGCCTGGTCCACAATCCACATTCCACACGTGCCCTGACCAGGAATCGAACCAGCAGCCTTTCGGTTTGCAGGCCGGTGCTCAATCCACTGAGCCACCCCAGCCGGGGCTGACAGAATTCTTCAAATGTGTGAAAGGCTCCACTGCACGGATATTCCCTATTGTCCTTCACCGTCACCTTACTTTAAGTGTTCCCTGGTCATTTCCACTTCTCCCGACTCTGGATGACCGCGCTAGTGAAGGTCTCTGCATGTAAGGTCCCTTCTGCATTTCCGGTAGTTCCCCTTCTTCTGTGTTTTTGCCCGTGCCTTTGGATACAATTTTAGGAGGAAGGTTATACACATAAGTACAGCCAAATGTTTTTTTGCAAATGTTTCTCTTTTGCTGCATTTGAAAAGTTCATCCCCAAACTCTCACGTGTTGCTGGTCTGGTCCCAGTGCGGCGAGTAGTTGCCCCAGCTGGCCGAGTGGCTCATGGGTGAGTGGCCCCTAACCTGCGGCCTCTGCCCCCGCCCGCCCCCAGACCATCAGCCGCGCCTTCCTGAATGGGAGCTCGGTGGAGCACGTGATCGAGTTTGGCCTCGACTACCCAGAAGGCATGGCCGTCGACTGGATAGGCAAGAACCTCTACTGGGCGGACACCGGGACCAACAGGATCGAGGTGGCCCGGCTGGACGGGAAGTTCCGGCAGGTCCTCGTGTGGAGGGACTTGGACAACCCGAGGTCGCTGGCCCTGGACCCCACCAAGGGGTAAGGGCTGTCTTTGTCCAGCATGCATGTCCCTGTCCCTCTGCCACCTCTCTGCGTCAGCCAGCACGGGGATGGCCTGGGACGGAGGTGGTGGCTGCCCAGCTGGCTCTGATGAGACCAGTACTACTGGCTGCCTGTAGTTTGGAGGAAGCCAGGGCAGACCCTGGGAGTTCATCTAGTTCACGGGGCAGGCGGGCGGGGAAGGGGGACCAGAGCGGAGGGAAGGAATGGCAGCCAGTGCCTTGGGCACTGTGCTGGGCACATTTGTGTGGGCTGTCTCAGCGCAGCATCCGGGAGGCCTTTGAGGGGTGGCTGTTTTGTCCCTGACTATACAGAGGTGGAAACTGAGCTCGGAGGCCCAGTGACTTACTCAAGGTCACAGAACCAGTTAGAGCAGGGCTGGGCCGAGAGGTCCTGCCCTCGTTCCCTTGCCCCGTGTCCCCAGACCCCACGTCTCAGAGCTGGCTTTGGGTCCCTTGGATTCCAGACTTTCTGTAGGCCCCTTAGCCAAGGGCTAACACCTGTGCGTTTCTGTCTCAGAGGCTTGGGCGCTGGGGCCTGAGGGGTGGGGACATGTCCCTCTGCGGCGGTTTCCTTTTCTGAGCAGCCGACAGAGTGCTCATCCCATGAAGCATCAGCAATGTGCAGGGAGCCCCTCAAACCCTGCCTGGTGTGTGCTCTGTTCTGGATGGCTCAGGATGGCGGACCCAAGAGGTTCTGGTCTCATCAAAAGGGCAAGGCAGACGCGCCTCCGTCTGGAATGAGGATGTTTCCTTTCCCGGAGCGTTAGGAGGCTGTTTGAATCCTGGCCCTGCAGCGCCTGCCGCCTCGGGGCCCCCTTTCCCACTCTGTCTGGGGGAAGGGACCTTGTGTCCTGCCTTGCCCATGTTCATCCTGGTTCCCCTGCCACCCGGCATCCCGTCTGGCTCAGCGAGTGTTTGTCCCTGACAGAGGCATCCCAGCGGGAGGTTCTGTTTCACGCTCACCTCGTTGGCGCCCCTGTTTGTGTCTGTAAACGGGGCAACCACACCTCCCCTGCCAGTGAGCCGTTGTGGGAGGGCTTCAGGAGGCAGCCAGGCGCTAGCTCCTGGAGGGACGGCACGAGGGCCCAGCTTAGCAGATGGCGGCGGTTGTGCTCCCTGCCGCCGGCTGCCTTGCCGTGAGTGGGATGCCCCTGAGCCCGCCCGGCCTTTCCCCCGCATCTTCCAGCTACATCTACTGGACCGAGTGGGGCGGCAAGCCGAGGATCGTGCGGGCCTTCATGGACGGGACCAACTGCATGACGCTGGTGGACAAGGTGGGCCGGGCCAACGACCTCACCATTGACTACGCTGACCAGCGTCTCTACTGGACCGACCTGGACACCAACATGATCGAGTCGTCCAACATGCTGGGTGAGGGCCGGCGGGGCCTGCGGGGCGGGGTGGCCTCGGTCTGGAGCGCGGGGCCGTCTCTCAGTGCCCACGGCCCAGTGCCCACTGGCTGGCGGGCCCCAGGCCCCACAGGAGGGATGGACACGCCCCAAGGGCTCATCCAGCCCTGCGACCTCTCGAGGGTCACCCCTCTGCGCTGCACCCCAGGTGTGTGGGCTGACACCCTGGTGACCGCCGAGTCCAGCGCTGGAACTGGCTTCCGGCTCAGCCCGGAGCTAGATTTGGCAAAACATCCTGCGGCACAGGTTGTCACTGATGTGGAGACCGGGGCGAGGAGGCCGCAGGGCTTGCCTGAGGTCACAGAGCAGACAGAGTGTGCTGCGGTCACTCAGGCCCTGGATGTGCTCTCCCCACCCCCGTGACTCAGCCCCGCCGCCGGCACCCATCCCGCTGCACCGGGTCCCCGCGGCTCCGAGCGGGCGTGTTCGCCGCTGCATCCCTAACGCAGCCCAGCGCTGGGCGCGCAGTAGGAACACGTAATTGCACTGGCGTTGGCCGCTGCTCCTTGAGTCCTCTGCTGCTTGCAGGTGGGGAGCCTGCTGCCCCGACTTCTCTCTCCGTGTACTAGTTCTGCTGTTCTAGAACTTTCTGTCCATGTGGCCACACATCACGTGCTCTTCACTCTCTGCCCTCCTCCAGTCTAATGACTGTGAGATCTGCCCCCATGTCGTGGTTACTCTTTTTTATTGCTCAGTCATTTCCCTTATGGGAAGATCCCGCCCCCTTTTCATCAGTCCTACCACCAATGGATGTTCGGGTGTCGCATAGCTGGCGGCTGCCGAGCACACCCTTGTCTGCGTTGCCCAGGTTCTCCTGCGTGGGGCTGTGCAGCTGCCTGGTCCTGGGCCCAGGGCCCATCAGTGTCAGCTGATCCTGCTCGTTTTCCAGCGCGGTGGAGCCTTCTGACCCCGGCGCAGCTTGCAGGGCGCCCTGTGCTGTGGCCGACGCCCCACCCCTGTCCCCGAGCAGGTCAGGAGCGGGTCGTGATCGCCGACGACCTCCCGCACCCCTTCGGCCTGACGCAGTACAGCGAGCACATCTACTGGACGGACTGGAATCTGCACAGCATCGAGCGGGCCGACAAGACCAGCGGCCGGAACCGCACCCTCATCCAGGGCCACCTGGACTTCGTCATGGACATCCTGGTGTTCCACTCGTCCCGGCAGGACGGCCTCAACGACTGCGTGCACAGCAACGGGCAGTGCGGGCAGCTGTGCCTCGCCGTGCCCGGCGGCCACCGCTGCAGCTGCGCCTCACACTACTCCCTGGACCCCAGCAGCCGCAACTGCAGCCGTGAGTGCCTCGCTCTCCCCGCCCCTCGCCCGGGTCCCATCGGGCTGGCCCGGGGCTGACACGCACAGGGGGCCTGGGTGCGTGGGGACCGTGGGCACGTTCTCACGGCACACGTGCCCGATGCCACCCGGAGGCCTGGGCTGGGAGGAGGACGCGCTGCTTCGTCCTGCCACGAGCGGATGGGCCAAGCCCTCAGCTGGCACGTTCCGTTGGGGGGGTCGCTGGCTGTGGAAACCAGTCTGGGGATGGGAAGCACTCACGCAGAGACTTGGGCCTTGTTCTGAGTACTTTTCTTTATTTAACAAGTTTATTTATTTACTTTTGGCGGGGGGAGGGAGTAAGAAAGAAGGAGAGAAACATGCGAGAGATGCATGGATCGGTTACCTCTCACATAGCCCCCAGCTGGGAACCTGGTCTGGAACCCAGGCATGTGCCCTGACTGGGAATCAAACTGGCGACCCTTTGGTTCACAGGCTGGCACTCAATCCACTGAGCCACACCGGCCAGGGCCAAGTACTTTCTATAGCACTTGTTTAATCCTCAGGCCTGCAGGGTGGGAGGTGTTGCTGTCCCCATTTCACAGAGACGTGTGGTAACCCACGCGACGTCACAGAGCTGCTGAGGTTCGGGCCAGGCAGGCTGGCTCCGGAGTCCCTGCTGCTGACTGGGTGCCACGTGGCCTCCTGTGCCCGCGTGCAGTCCTCACGCTGACCCTCTGAGTTACGTAGGCCTTTTAAAAAGCGCTCGTTTCGGTGATCAGAAAGCGAGGCTCAGAGAGCCCGGGAGCGACTTTCCCACAGGCCACGGGGAGAACCGGTGTGTCCCCTGGGCAGGCTTCCTCCTGGGACAGCAGTGGCCTCTGCACAGCATGTGTGACAGTTTATAAAGCTCCGTGTCACCTGGGGCCTTGTCACCGAGGCTCTCACAGCCCCAGACGTTAGGAGTGCTGGCCTTCCTTATCCTGGTCGCACAGATAACGGGCCTGAGGCTTCGAGGCGTTACGGGCTTGTTAGCAGCCCCGAGCTGGTGCATGGTGGGCCTGGGGCCACAGCCTAGGACTCCCCACTCTTGGGCTCCCTTTGGACTTATTGTCTCTTTCCCCTGGGGGACATAACCTTGAAGGATCACGTGGAGGTGCAGGTAACCCACCACCTGGAGAGGACGCCTGTGTCCAGTCCCCGCACCGGTGGCCAGCAGAACAGGGCCAATCACTGTACCCCTCTGACAGTGGCTGCAGCTGGTGGCCTCCTACACATCCTGAGAGGCGTGGCTTCTGTATCCAGGCCGCTTTGCTCACTGACACCCCCGAGGAGTGTCCCTTCCTGGTGTCCCTGTTCCATTCCGTGTGGTCCTCAGCAGTCCCCTCGAGCATCTAGAGACACAGGGCGAATCGCACGTCGTCCGAGCGTGACGCACTCCTGCAGTGGGAGTTTGGTGCTCATGGCCTTCCTTCCTCCATCTCAAGTCTTGATAACTTAAAGATGAATGCATATCTATTTTTAAAATGACACGAACTCATAAAGTATTACAACTGAGATATACGTCACAGGGAGAGTCAGATTCCCCGTAGTCCACCCCCAGGAAATAGGTCTCTGTCCGTCTGGCCTTTTTCCCACGTGCGTTGGGGGGTACATATACAGATCTGCCCTCAGTAATGAAGCACAGTGCTGTCCTCCCTGCGGCCCCCTCTCCGGCTCCCAGGACTGACTCGCCACCCCTGCCCCATCTGTTTGCCTCACCTTAGCACCCAGCACCTTCTTGCTGTTCAGCCAGAAAAGTGCCATCAGCCGGATGATCCCGGACGACCAGCACAGCCCGGACCTCATCCTGCCCCTGCACGGGCTGAGGAACGTCAAGGCCATTGACTACGACCCCCTGGACAAGTTCATCTACTGGGTGGATGGACGCCAGAACATCAAGCGAGCCAGAGATGATGGGACCCAGGTAGGTGTGCTTGTTGGGGGCACAGGGACGCTTCTGCCAGAAGCTTGCCCAGGTAGTCTCCAGGCTCCTCCCCCTTTTCCTAGCGGAGGGGCTGCCTGCAGAGCAGAGTTTTGGATGAACAGCAACTTGGGCTCCGACGATGTCTTTCCCGGGTGTAATCCTGAGCAGCGCTGAAACCCTTAGACTGAGGACGTGTAGAAACTGGATTTTATAGTTTTTGAAGTAGTTGGTGGCAGGTGGGGGGCAGGTGTCAAACCCCATGGGGTTTTTTCCTTCTTTCCACAGGGGTTTTCTGCAGGGTAGTTGGTATTGCTTATTTTGGACTTGTTCCTATTTCATAGGAATTGTATAGTCAGTGCTTCTCTAATGCCACATAGATGTGTTCTGGAAATCTCCGCGCTTTGCAGAGTCACACAGCACAGACCTCAGGGCTTACCGGGGAAAGGGGCTGGCGCACGTTCCTCAGATCGCCATCACTGACATCCGAGAAAGGAGGCGCGGACTGAATACAGGGGTGCCGTTCACACGTGTTAAACAGCTCAGGACGTGAATGCCCAGTGGAGACAGTGCTTTCCCTGAGGAGACCTGAACTTGGCTGAGGACTGGGCTGCCTGCGGGCTTTTGTGAAAGGAGGGAGTGGATATGGGGGCTCACAGGGAGTCGGAGGGTGTTGGAGGGGGTGTATTTTCCTCCTCGGCTCGGTGCTGGGTGCATTCACCAGGTGCTTCTCACAGGAGCAAACACAAAATCCACAATCTGCTCCAGTGGTCCGTGGTACATCGCTGCGTTGGAGCACATTCGAGTTTTCAAAACGCACATTCTCGCAGGACCACCTGCTTCCTGTGTTCCTGGAAGGACGTTCTCACTGCAGCCTGGGGGCTCGCCCAGTGTCTCCGCGTGACAGGGAACTGTCACCACCTTCCATTAGTGTTCTTGGCTCATCATGCCGGTTTCCAAAGACCCCTTTTACTGAAGCCGCAGAACCGGAGGCCTCTTTCCAAGCCCAGCAGTCCGTGGAGGCTCGGGTCCTCCTGGCGAACTCCCGATACCGTTAGATCAGGGATGGAGAGAAATGCTGGGTGGTGGAGGATTCCAGGCGATTTTGGAGTCTGTGAGGCAGGTTTTGCTGTTTTCTCCCGTGTTTCTGTCTGGACGGGCTGGGGTCCCCTGTGAGGTGTGTGCCATCGTCTCTGTGGGTGCAGAGCCTGCTAGAAATGGAGCTCTTTCATCCTTCCAGGCGGGTCCTTTGGAGAATGGGGAAGTGCTAATTGACAGACTGGGACTGCGTGTCCCTGCTGAGAAAGTTGCAGGGTGCAAATTGCCTGAGAGCCTCACCCGGCATTCTTTCCTTGGTGTCTGGGCCCAAGCAGGGAAAGACTTTGAAGAAGCAGCCCTCTCGGGAGCTGCTGCTGGGTTTTCACTTAATTTGGAAGTGCAGTTCCCTCCTGGTCTGTTACTAAGCCCAGCCTCTGCCGGCTCTGGCTTTGATTCTCTTGGGGGGCGGGGGCACCCTGCCCAGCCCCCAAGGATGATGTTTTAGGTGATTATCTGCTTGGTTAGGTTTTCTTCCCTCTTCACTGGAAACTTCTTATTGTGGCATGCGTCCATAACAGAACCGTTTACTAGTTTTTAAGCGCGCTCTTCGGTGGCATTGAGTACCTTCACTCTGCCGCCTGGCCCTGACCGCCTTGGTCTGCGGAACCACTCCTCTTCCCAGACTGAAACTCTGCCCCCCCATCACACACATAGCTTCCCCCACTCCCGCCCCCCCATTCTACTTTCTCTGTCTGTGAATTGGATTGTTCTCAGCACTTCCCGTAGGTGGAATCAGACACTTAATGAAATCGTGCGTCCTTGTGTGTCTGGCTTATTTCACTGAACACGATGCCCTCAGGGCTCATCCCTGTGGCAGCAGCTGATGGTTTCCTTCCTCTTCAAGGCTGGACCATACCGTGTTGTACGGACGGACCACGCCTGGCTTCTCCGTTCCTCTGTCAGTGGACAATTGGGCTGCTCCACTTGGGACGGACAGTCCTGCCGGGAATGTTATGTGTGTCTAGGTAGCGCTTTGTATTGGCGAGGAGGACGGTGTTGATCTTGGTGTTGAATAACATTCTGGTTAGAAATGTTGCATCAGCCTAAATATTGTTACTTGCATTAAAGTTGAGGTTCAGGTTTTATCAGACTGGCCGGCCATTAAAGGCTGTCTCCCGGGGAGGGGCGCAGACAGCCATTATTTCACACAGTGCCGTCCTCAGCTGGCTCTTCTGACGACCGGTGTCCCAAAGTCCAGTTTTAGGCCTGGCTCCCACGGCACCCTCACCTGGCCCTGCACCCTCACCTGGCCCTGCACCCTCACCTGGCCCTGCACCCTCACCTGGCCCTGCACCCTCACCTGGCCCTGCACTCTCACTGAGCACTGCACCCTCAACCTGGCCCTGCACCCTCAACCTGGTCCTGCACCCTCACCTGGCCCTGCACCCTCAACCTGGCCCCGCACCCTCACCTGGCCCCGCACCCTCACCTGGCCCTGCACCCTCAACCTGACCCTGCACTCTCAACCTGGCTCTGCACCCTCTCCGGACCTTGGGCCCCTGGCCACTCCCTCAGAGAAGAGGGTAGCAAAGGTTAACCCCAGTTCTGCACACTTTGTGCCGGCATCCTAAATTTAAAAAACAGGGAGATTTGAGGGTCTTAATCCAAAACTTGAGCCTGAGAAAACGAGGAGGGAGAGAGGAGCCATCTTCAGGAGGAGCCGTGATCCTGGGTCGACTGTTCAGCTGTGCGGCTGTGCTTCGTGCAGGAACAGGACTGGGAGGGAAGGACAGTGCCGGTCTGGGTGCTGAATTCTGTCCGAGTGGGTGGGCCTGGGACCTGAGCGGGTGGGCGTGCACTCCCACGAGGCTGCCGTGGTGTCTGTCTCACTCTCCAGGGTGCTTGTGGGTAAGAGCCGACTGGGCCAGGTAGGGATTTTGACTGTCGGCCCGGACTCGGGTCCCGGGGCCTCCGCCCTCCTGGCCGTGCCTGCAGCGGCGCCCTCTCTCACTGTTCGCAGCCCTCCCTCCTGACCTCCCCGAGCCCGAGCCAGAACTCGGACAGGCAGCCCCACGACCTCAGCGTCGACATCTACAGCCGGACGCTGTTCTGGACGTGTGAGGCCACCAACACCATCAACGTCCACAGACTGAACGGGGGCGCCATGGGCGTGGTGCTCCGTGGGGACCGAGACAGGCCGAGGGCCATCGTCGTCAACGCCGAGCGAGGGTACGACGCCAAAGGGACGGGTGGTCATCATGACGTGGGGGGCTGTACCCCGTGGGGGCGGTCGGCCACCCGTCGATGGACATCAACCTCTCGGGCTGGGCGGGGTTTTCTGCCCCCGACATTCTGAAGGGCCAGGAGCTCCCCGGGGTGGCTGCCACAGCAGCCAGAGCAGGACGGGTGGTGGCTGGTTATTCACTCACATATGTTCCACCACGGGGAACTCACAACCTCACAAGCTGGCTGTTCCTGAGCGCAGCTTCAATTCCCGAGAGGTTTTTCCCTCCAGGAAGGTCCCTGATGCTCCCACCTGTTGGCCTTTGGGCTCTCTGATGGGTGGGAAGGCACCAGGGACATGTTGCTAGACTTTGAGGGTCCAAAGGGAATAACCAGGGCGGGAGGGGAACCTAAGCCCACAAGACAGGAAGCTCAGAAATAAAGCCGAGCACCTAAAAGGTTGGGGGTAGGAGGCAGAGCACGGTGGCTGTCTTTAAGTTCCCGCAGGGCTGTCGTGCACAGCGGGGCTCAGGGAGGGCCGGCCACTGCTTGCCGAAGCTCATCCCGGGAACGGCGGGAGCGCGCACAGGGCCCGGGGCCAGGCAGACCCCGGTTGGAATCCTGACTCCGTCACTTTACTGCCTGTGTGACCTCGGGCAGGCGACATGACCTCTTGGAGGTTCAGTGTTCTGGTCTGAAAAAGTGAAGATGGTGGTCATACCAGCTCCCGCAGCGCATGGGGGCTCAGCCAGCAGAAGACCGCGGGATGGAGGGGGTTCCTAAGGAACCAAAGGGGTTGCCCTGGGGGCTGGCTTCCGAGGAGGCAGGGACTTCTTCGGAGCTGGGAGGAGCAGGGGGGTCGAGTGCTAGTCCCTGGGGCTGTCAAGACAGATGACCACACATGGGGGGCGGTGTGTAAAACGACAGATGTTTACTCTCCCAGCGCGGGAGACCACCAGTCCCAGCTGGGTGTGGGCAGGGCTGCCGGCTCCAGCCACCCCAGGGGGGCGCCCTCCCTGCCTCTCTCAGCCTCTGTGGGCTCCCTGTGTCCCGAGACATGTGGCTGCTTCGCTCCAGCCTTTGCCTCCATTTCTACAGGGACTTCTGTGTCTCCGTGTGGCCGTTCTTCTCTCCCTTAGGGCAATTTCATTGGATTTAGGACCCACACCAGCCCAGGCCTCATCACGATCCTTAATCCCCTCTGCTAAGACCCTGTTTTCAAATAAGGTCACACCTTGAGGTTCTGGATGGACATGGGTTTTGAGGGTACACCATTCACCCCGGGTATGGGGCGTGACCTTTAGGCTGCAGGAGCCAGCCCCTAGAGGCTGGGCCATGTGACTGGTAACTTGCCAAAGTGCCTCTGGACGCCCGCAGGGTCAGGGGCTGGATTGTCTGGTGCCTCGCAAGCTGGATCCTGGCTGAGGAGACGGCAGGATGCAGCGCCTGTCCCTCACCTGCTGCCCTCCCGCAGGTACCTATACTTCACCAACATGCAGGACCGAGCGGCCAAGATCGAGCGCGCGGCCCTGGATGGCACCGAGCGTGAGGTCCTCTTCACCACGGGCCTCATCCGGCCCGTGGCCCTCGTGGTGGACAACGCGCTGGGCAAGCTCTTCTGGGTGGACGCGGACCTGAAGCGCATCGAAAGCTGCGACCTGTCAGGTGCGTGCCCTGGGTGTCCCAGGGATCGGGTCCCTTGGCAGCCCACTGATCTGAGCTTCCCAGGGATGCCTGGCCTTCCTTGTCATAGGTAATGGTGGTGGCAGTGGCCACAGTCGTCAGGGCCCTACTGGGAGTGGACACAGGGCTGGGGTTTCACATACACCTCATATAGTTCCACCAAGATTTCTAAGATCCCTGCATGGCAGAGGCCAAAGATGAGGCTCAGAGAGGGTGAGCTAGTTGCTCTGAGTCCCACAGCATGGGGTGGATCAGGAGCTCACCCCAGCCTCTGCCTTCAGTGCCCAGGTTCATAGGGGGCTGCCTTAGACCAGGAGGCCTACGGGCTGGAGAGGAGTGAGAGTCGGGGCTTCCAGGGCCTGTTCTTCCATAAGATGGGATGAGATGGGGTGAGATGGAGGCAGGGGAGGTACCTTGCTTTCCAGGGGCCAGCGACGAGGGTCCATGGTTGGGGTCCTACGTCCCTGATCCCAAGGCTGGCCCAGGTGGGAGCAGGGCTGTCCGAGGGCTGGTCTCAGATCTGCCCCAGCTCCCAGCCCCGGGGTGGAGGCCCCCCCCCCCGCACCCTGGCAGCCTGGAAGTCCTCCTTTCTCCTGAACCAAGTATGGGCTGGGCTCTCGGGATCAGCCGCTGCTCAGCGGGTGCTTGTCCCACTTGCAGGGGCCAACCGCCTGACCCTGGAGGATGCCAACATCGTGCAGCCCGTGGGCCTGACGGTGCTGGGCCCGCATCTCTACTGGACTGACCGCCAGCAGCAGATGATCGAGCGTGTGGACAAGACCACGGGGGACAAGAGGACACGTGTCCAGGGCCGTGTCGCCCACCTGACCGGCATCCACGCAGTGGAGGACGTCAGCCTGGAGGAG
>PVJI01033041.1:0-11641 GCA_004026765.1 Micronycteris hirsuta
TAAACCTCAACAATGCCAACTGCTGTTTTGGATGCAATTCCAAAAACTTGGAAACAGCTGAATATTCAGCACCAGACAGGTTAAATAATCAGGGAGCCTCGTATGCGCAAATACTGGCAGGCGGTCGGTGCTTAGGGCTTCCTCTTCACAGTCTGTACACTATTTTATTCACAAGAAAATTCTAAGGACCATGTGTTATATCCGTACCACGCCACGTCAGTCCAGATTCAATTACACACCCTAGAATAAGAATAAAAAAAAACAGGCTCTAATGTAGAAACAGATGCGTTGTAACTATCAGGTGACAGGATTCAAAGCAAAGAGCACACAATCTTGAGGGTCGAGAGAATAAATAATAAAACAAAAAGTGCATTTGGAGAACCCGCCTCCCGACTCCACACAAACTAGTCTAGAATTACACGGAAAGAGGTCATCCAGCCTTCCAGGAATCAAAAGCCAAGTGTGCTTTTCTTCCCCTTTAACTGGTATTGATTTCTCAAAGGCCATTCAGACAAAACCTGTTGAACAGGTGAGAATACAATAATGTGGTTCTCCGTGTGTCTCCACGGAGAATACACAGGAGCTGCGTACAAAGCAGCCATTCAGAGCGGACAGGCCAGGGCATCCCCTGGGAGCTCACTTAACCAAGTCCGATCAGACCGCATCACTTTCCTCAGGTTACCACACAGCATGAACAGGGGCGGCCAGGCCCCCACAGGGTGGAGTCAGGTGCAGCATCGCAGAATAAATAACCCAGTCTATATCGCTATCCTCAGAAGTCCACATTTTGTCCTCCTGAATGTACATTTCCGCTAGGGAGCCATTAGCTCTCCAGGCTTCTATATATAGTCCTTGTTGCTTCTGATGAAATTGAGGGAAGGAAGTTTCCAGCACAGACTTTCTCATCCTTGACACAGTTCAGTTAGCATTTGGAGGGGGGGGGGGCATGGTCCTTTGTTGTACAGTCATCCTGTGCAATGTAGGATGGTTAGCCGCATCCCCAGCCTCTACCCACTAGAGGCCAATAGCCCCTCTCAGCCGTGGCCATCAGGAACGTTTGCAGACATTGCCAAATGTCCTCTGAAGGCAGAATCATCCTCCAGTTATGTGGTGAGCTACCAAGTTCTCTGGGCCACCCATCGCTGAACTTGACCCAAGACAAATTGTCTCATCAGGTTCTCCAAGAAACATGAACATGCAGGCTCACGTGTAGCAGGCTCATGCATGGCCAGGCATGACAAAGATGGTGAGCTTCGCTTCCCCAGGGCTGCGCTTGCAGCTCTCGCTTCTACTGGTTGACTCATCCCCATCCAGCAGGAGCACTTTAAGGGCAGGAAGCATCCTGATCATAGAGACACCAGCAGGGCAGGCAGGCCTCTCACACTGGGCTGCCAGCCGAACGCATCCTCCCTAGGACCAACATCTCATCAGAGCTGCTGGAAATAAAATCACATCTAGTATTGTCAAAATTGGCTGTATATAAAAGCTACATGATTTGGGTAAACAGCCTGATGTAATACTTCTCATGCAAATGAAAATTTAAGAACCACTAATGGGAAGTCTACACAGCTGGCTAGACATTCCAACCATTCTGCCTCATTCCTGACTGATGGTTGCTCTATATTTTAGTTGTAATTTGAGGTGGTTGTGTCAAGAGGTGAGCCATGTCTGCCTATGTCACCATCTTGACCGGAAGTCCAAACGTTCAGCCTTGAAAGGCAGAACTATCTATCCAGTCTTTGGAGCAACTAGGAAATGGGTATAGATTTTACAATGGCCCTGTCTGTCTGCTGAATGATTCACTTTATTCCACGTTTAACATGAAGATTCTACAAGAGTCCATAATAGAGTTGTGCATACAGATGTTATGTTATAAAGTTGTATACCTGAATTTTATATGTTTTCAACCAATGTTATCAGCTCCAATAAATTTACTAATAAAAAATAAAATTAAAGATTCTATAACCTTAATGTGAATATCACATGGCTTGTTTATAGTTGAGTGAATTAAATAAGACAGAAGAATCACTTTTTATTTAGGAGTTAGTTACTAAAGTCCACAAACCAGTTAGATGTGACTCCACAACCCCTGAGCAAGTCGAAATCTTTATCATTCTGCTGAATGTCTCCTTCTTAGCTTTGGGTCATTATTTCGAAGACAGCAGAGAAATGCGTCTTCATTCCCATCTAGAAATCTGTCTATGTCTACATATTGTTCACGCCCAAAGTCCTACATGTCTCTATTTGTGTTGGAAACTCATCTCACTGTTGTCTCTTAAAGATCTGTTCCTTCTCTACAAGTTTTTCCAGGCAGCGTGATGAGGTCTTAGATTTCATAAAGTTCCCAAATACATATCCATATTTTTTTCTGAAGTTTCCATATAGTGTTAGTTTTGGGTCCCTGCAATGGCTTTCAACCCTTCGACCCTATGTCTAGTCTTTCTATTACACAAGCAAACCCTCTTAAGAGAAAAAATGAGCCTATAAGACTCCTGTAGGAGCTGAGCAATGGGAAAACTAACATGCTGGCCCTGGTGAACTGTGTGCCCAGAACTTCACTGCAAGAGCCAGACAGATGGGTCAGGAAAGGCCAAAAGGCAGATCGATGGGAAAGAAACACCGAGCAGCTGGAGAAACAATTGGCTTCCATTCCTCTGCCCCTTCCTTTGCTCCAACTGCCTCTGCCCACTGACCCTCGTATTCCACTGGGGACAGATAAGAGGTTTATGACAATAATGGGGATAGTAGGGAGAGGGCACTAGTCCCATAGTTCAATGTCGAGCGGTCTTTGATAGATAAAGAAATAGATGACATTTTCCCTGGGCGTTTGGGTGAGGTAGGAAGAGAGAAGGGCCTGACACCCCACTGAAAGCAGACTTTCCTTTCCTCTCTCTGTACTATCAAGAGGAGGGAGCAAACCCTTCCTCAGCCGTCTTAAGTGCAGCAAGCAACTGGGGGCTACCCTTTAAACAAAGATTAGCTGGGAAGAAAAGAAAGCATTTATTTACTCATGCAATGCACATAGCTGCAGGAGAACTCAGTAACTCAAAGGGGTGGTTAGAATTCGGAGCTCATATACCCTGTACAAGTGGTGATGAAGTGTGAAGAGGCTAAACAAAGGAAAAGGGGTGTGGCTTCTGGGGGGTGAACCTGGCACAAAGGTGGCTTGGAAATGCAGGGCTGTTTATAAGGCCGGTTGTGTGCTCTGAAGCTCTCTCAGGAGACAGCGCTGTCTCTGAAGTGCTTTGGGGGACAAAAGGGACACCTTTACAAATGAAAATCTGCTTTACAGATGTAAATTTCCTTTACAAAAGGGGTGTGCTAAGAGCTGCCTGCAAGGGAAAGTGCTGCAGTCAAAAGTTAGAAAATTGTCCTCAAGTGGTTTCAAGGTATTAACGCTTTTACATCGATTCTCTTTCCTGTTGCTTTTTCGTAACTTTAAATAGACAGTACTTTTGTTTCTTAAAATGGCCTTTGTTCTACTTCTCATCCCCCTGTTTTGCAGTTAAAATATTATACATTTATGACTATGAATGCCTACTTTGTAAAGCTGGTCTGTGTCATTTCTTTAAACAAGATTAGAATCAGTCACTTTAGTTCCCTGGTTCTCAACTGGGGGTAATGTTATCCCCCTAGGGTACATTTGTGCATCTGAAGACATTTCGATTGTCACCAAGCGGAAGGTGTTACTGTCATCTAGTGGGTAGAGGCCAGAGATGCTGCTAAACATCCCACAGTGCCCAGGATGAGCCCCCAGAGCAAAGAATGACCTGGTCCACAATGTCAATCCCTTTAAAGCAGAAAGGAGAAGGGCAGGGAGTACCTCCTGTGTTTGCTGTTTCTTTACTGCTTCCAGCTCAAGCAATAGGTCCACCCTGCCATGTCTGTTCACCAACCTGAGTTAGAATCTTGCCGTTCCCTGGAGACATGACTAGCACCCAAACTACCCACTGAAGCTACGCAATCCAACCTGGCAGCCAAGTGGAAACCATAGCTTGCCGCCATATTCTCGATCTCCGGTACCCGCAGGTCCACGTTGCTGACGGAGCCCCCAGCGGTCCAGCTGTCTCTCCTCCCCCGGACTGCCAACGGGAGCTACGCATGCCCTGCAGGAATTAGTCTATCTGGCGTTTCCCACACAACACTGCTTCTTTGAAATATTAATTAATGCAATGCAAAAAAAAATAGTCAAATCTCTTATAAAACACTATATGGAAAAACAGCTAATAATATCTAACCAGTCGATGTTCTAAGCACTTGTCATAATAACCTTGTGAAATAGGTCCCATTACTAAGCCATTTCACAGACCAGGAAACTGAGATGCACAGACATTAACTAACTTGCCCTAAGTCCCAGGTCACATAGGAAGTCCAGCCATAACTCAAACTGTTAACAGTGGAGTTAGACCTCAGTCCTCGAGTTTGGCTAAGAAAGAATTCAGAACCAAGACCTCCAGGGATGAAGTTTATTTGGAAAGTCACAGAGGCAGAAGAAGTGGCCCAGCTGGGCTGTGTGGACTCAGGAAACAAGGTACAGAGGCGACAGAAGAGCCATTGAAGCTCAGGAAAAAGACAGCAAAGCTATGGAGCCTGAGGGAAGAAGAGAGGATAAGGTGTGGGCGTGCTCCAGAGAGACCACGCCTGGGAAAAGGCAGTGGTAGGGAAAGGCACAAGTGTGTTCGAGAGAGAACGCGCAAGTGTGCACTTACGGGGACCTTTGTTTTAAGAGCATCTGTCTGTTTTCCAAAGGTGGGGATCTTAGGGGAGGTCTCAAGGGAGGATCTCAATAGAATATTCAGGTGTGTTGTTTCAGGGCCACGGTCTCTGCTAATTAGTTGGCACTACAGGGCAGGGGTGGGAATTAGTCCTGCATCTGGTCACCACGTCAGCATCTGGTGTGGCTGCTTCTCTGGGCCTGGAGCTGAAACACAACAGAGTCTTAGATGCTGTCTCTCGTGTGACCAGAACTCTTGTCTCTGTGGCCAGCAGACCCCAGGCTTTGTTCCTAAAATTATTTGATGCTGGTGGGAACCTCCCTGTCCCGGGGGTTAATGCTTAAAGCAGTGGCCATGCAAGGGCTTGCATGGGAGTCCTCTGAGGCTACACTCCAGCCCCTCGTTCCTCCTGAGGGGTCCAAACCACAGGATAGTGATATGAAAGGTCAGGGCTCTCAACTGCATGACTAGCAACATGCTGGGCAAAGAGAGGTGTTAGCCTGGAACCTTGTTTTCTCAGTTTTGCCCGTTGCTAGGCACCTGGACTTTCCGCCCTGGTAACATTCTGTACCTGGCTTGTCGTTCCTGCTCTGCTCACGCCTGTGTGACTGCCCACTCCGTCAAGTCTACATCGGTCAGACTCCACAGTATGTTCTTAATCCCTCTATCATATATTGAAGAAGGTTCCTTTACTACAGGAGTTTTGGGGCCTTTAATATATGTCGACTGTGAAGTCTTCATATGCCATATACAGTATTTCCCAAATGTATGTGTCCAAAAAACACTTTTTCCCCGCTCAGGGGACATCTGGTGGCACTGGTTTCTTATGGGATACTCTCTGGGAAGCGACGCATTGACACCATTTGCCTGCTAGGTTTCTCGGGAAAAAGAACTGCTGAATAGTCTTGGCCAGAAACGTAGTGGAAAGTGGCAGAGAACACTCCTGACTTCAGTCCCACATTGGATTGTCATCACCTGCATCCGTGGGAAAGTCTCCAGGAAAGCAGCCCAATTCTCCTGAGTAACTCTTTCCCACTCATGGGGGCAGTAACAATGCAATTAACGACAGCTTCTACTGTGCAAAGTAGTTGAGGCTAAAGAGCAAGAGAAACTGAATATTGTATTTGTGATAGCTAGAATCTAAATATCTCATCTCCTGCTTTAAATCTTTGTGTTACTGTCAGTATTTAGCTAAAAAAAAAAAAAGCAGGGGGCGGGGGAGGGAAGGAGCAAAGGGACCCAGACGTTGAAAGGCAGCAGAAGCTTGCCTGCTAGGTAGCCAGGAAGCTACAGCTTCACGGTCCAGGGGGTCACAGCATTGCTCCACCAAGGGATGAACACTCTTCCCATCCCCTGTCCGGCACTGGACTGTTGGGAGACCCAGGAAGAGGTGGTAGACCATACACGCCTGTCAGTCAAAGTAGGGGATGGACCCTATCCAAAGCCTGTGGAAAGTTTGGGAAGTTGATTGGTCATTTTGAGAAAGCACCTGGTCTGTCCCCAACCCCAAGCTCATGGTTTTAGCCCCAAGGGAACAAAGGAGCCCCCTCCCTCTGTCTCTCCGGTGACACACACTCGCATGGCGTGGTCTCCAGCAGGAAGCCTGAGTGCTACAGCTGGAAACACATGCTAAGCCAGCCGGGCGCTGGGCTGGACTGGACTTGAATATGGAGCGTAAACTCAGGGCAAGTGACCTTCACCCTGGCCCTACTGAAGACAAGACTGGACTTTTCCCATGGCAAAACGGATGGAGATGGGACACTGGAAAGCCAGGAGGGAACTCCCTTAATTGAATATCAACAGTAAACCATACCAGAGAGCCACACCCTCTCATGCGGGTCTCGGGAAATTCTTCTTCTTTAGACACCACAAGAAACCCACTTCCACTGATAACATCTGCATGGTGATTTGGGGAGTACAGCACATAAACCTTCCCCAGCCCAGCCCCAACCCGCCTCTGAGCGTCCCCCTCACACCCTTCCCCACCCACTGCACCCCTGCGCCCACCCCCGCAGACACAGGCCATGACTGCAAGTCAAACGTGGCAAACAGGCTTTCCCTTAAGATCACCAACAGTCCTTTTGCCGTGGCTGCTCGTAACACTGCTTAAAGAAGGCAAGCCTCAGGCTGCGCAGGTCAGAATACCTGCACAGGTGCACCACGGTCTCCGGCACGGAGAGGACAGCACCCGGACCCAGGCTGGCTGCCTCCTTTCTTGTCAAGCTGCTGCCATTTCCAGGCACAGCACGTTCTCCTGCCTCCCGCTTTGGTTCGCAGCACGCCTCTGCCTGGAAGGTCCTTCCCCTCCTCTTGGAGTGGCTTCAAAAACTCCCACCTAGACTTCAAAGCCAATCGCACATGCCAGCTCCTCCAAGAGATTTCCCCGACCCCACAGCCTCCCAAGCGAGGAGAAAGTACCCTCTTCGTAGGTGTCCGCCATGCACCTGCCAGCGCACCTGTGCACCAGTCTGCTCCGGGTTTCTGTGATTTCCCCACGGATAGAGATTATACCGCTTATCCGTCTCTGTGCCTGGGTCCTGACCAGATGGCATGGCAAATAGTAGCTCAATAAGTATTTCTCAGACAAGTGAATGAATCACTCTTTCCTTAAAAGCAAATTCAGAGTTTCTTTTTTAAATGTGAGGAATGACTCAAGCCAACGATGCATTTTAAAGATCCAGAATTCCTCACACAGAAAACCTCCAGGCACTTCCTGAAGCGGCAGCAACTCTTTTGTCCCATTGGCCAGAAATAGAAGTGGAGGCGCTCAGAGGTGAAAACGGGGTCGGCTTCAGATTAGTTTTCCTCCTGGAGAAATTCTGTCAAAAACCAGAGGAGACCGCAGCCAGGCTGCTGGTTCCCAGCCCTTCATTCTGAGCGCTCTGCAAGAACAGAAGCACATCTCAAATGGAAAATTCATTAGCTTACAAACCAAAGCACACACTTCCCTCCTTGTTCTGGTTTTTGGATATTTGCTTTTCAAATTCCTTTTTGGCTGTTGTAATGCCAGTGTGGGCTCCCCACTTCCTAGCCCCCTCCCCCCTCTAGCTTCCCCCTGCCCCCACCCCCACAAGCCCTGCCTCAGTGACAAGGGCTGACATCCCCCAGTGGAGGAGGCAAAGCTCCGGCCCCGTTCCCTATCTCAGAACCCAGACTGCAGGCCACAGGAAACACTGGAGTCTTTCCACCCTCCTGCGAGCCAAACACTCAAAGTTTCCAAATCTGCTGATTCAAAAACAATATGCGAAGCTCCTTTCTCCCTCTCTCTCCAGCAACTGCCCAGCTCCAAAGGCCACTGCAGGAAACTGGATTGCAGCTGGTGAGCGAGAAGCCTTTCCGCAGAGGGCAGGGTGCCGGCTGGGCCCCGGGGGCTTCCACCTGACCACTCAGCACAGAATTAGTCATTCTGAAAGGCGAGGCCTAAGGCAGGCAATGCACGCAGGAGGGCACCGGCCCCTGCCCCTTCTCCCTGCGCAGGTCCTGGACAGCTTCCTTCTCCGGAGCGCAGGCTGGGGAAGGAGCGTGAGGTCAGACGTCTGCCCGGGCATCACTCCTGCCTCTGTGGGTCCACACTCTGTGACTTTAGACAAATTCCATAACGTGGCCACCCTCAGTGTCCTCATCCGCAGAAGGGTGACCGTCACGGAACCTTTCTCATGTTGTGAAGACTGAACTTTTAAAGCAATTAGAACCGGGCCTGCTATGGTGGTGGTGGTGGTGGTATTATTATTATTATTATTATCATCATCATCATCATCAAATTCCCAAGCACGGCGACCTGGGTGAAGTAGTCTCCTCTAGAGAAACACACAGAGGTCCCACCGCTTGGTAATTCTTTTCCCCTTACACTTTCTGATAGAACTAGACAGGCTGTTGTGAGAGTGGAGAGGGAATAGCTCAGCCTGCAGTCCAAGAAGGTTTTATAGATCCGGACACATTTTTTTCCTGGGTTTAAAGGATGAGCAACTGGGTCGGGGGGGGAAATGGAGGAGGAAGGCTGGGGTAAGGTTCTGGAAGGTGGGCCTGCATGGTGCAGGCAGGAAACCACAACGGCCGGAGCAATAAGCTCGCCAAAACGGACGGGGCCCAAGTTCTCTCCAACCACAGGCCTAGGGCCGCGGGAAAGTCCTCCGTGTACGCGGAGGTGACCGGAACTCAGCCTCTCCTGGTCTCTGCCTCTCAAGGAGAAGTGGATGCGGGCTTCCGTGTGGGGGCATTTAAGGGTCCCTACAGGAAAATCAAAGGGGTGCTCTCTGCACCAAGGGGGACCTGCCCCCGGTTACTGCGTCACTTTCCCATTGCCTGTGTCCTTCCGGCCTGTGCCCGGTGGTACAGACCCATCAAGCTGCCCCCCTCGCCCACTTCACTGTCCTCTTCTCCCAGTGAGTGGCCCTGACATGTCATTGCTCCACCTGCAAGCTGACAGAGGGGAGGCATGGTGCAGCGGGTCCCCCAGCTCCCAGGATCTGTGAGCTGCTAGTGGGGACTAAGGCCCCGCTCCTCTTCCAGGGTGTCCCACCCTGGCTCTAAAGAGAAGACCCTCAAAATGTTTCTCAGGGAAGTTTCCATTTAAAAACACAAATTTTCCCCATTCTCAGGGTTTTAGTTATTTTAGCCCTCTGGTGCTTAGGCATAAACCCCCAGTAAGATAAAAACAAAACCCTGTAGAGTTTTCTTTCTTATCGCTTTGGGAAGCTTTGTCAACATTCCCTGGATTGTAGGGTAGAAGTCTTTTCCTGCTGGTTTTTAATCTGGGCTCCCTCACAAGGTTGCCCCAATTTTTCTTAAGATAAAATACTTTCAGAGCCCGTGTTATCAGCATGGACAGGTGGCCACACTTTGAAGTTGTTCACACAAACACCAAGATAACAGCAGATCCCACGGGCCAGTGAATGCTGTGGATGAACAAAGGGTTTCTCCTCCCCAGATCCAGAAATTTCTTACCCAGTTTATTGAAAACTAAACCCAAGGTATGCACTGGGGGAAAGGCGGCCCGTGGTTCTATGTGAAAGCCAACAGTACTGATGGTTTCCTGGGGTTACTGATCTGCTCACCACCATCCTGAGGATCACATTCTGGACGGATTTTTTTTTTCTTTTTAGTGTTCATTTTTGCCTCATTTTACTCAGGGCTAAGCTGCCCCACAAGCTGTTGGCTCACCCTGGGGAGTAGTGGGATTAAAAACTGATAAGAGGGAAACAGATAGTGGGATTTCCAACTCGGTGTTGGCAGTTTACTAACTGGGTACCTTTTAAAATTTACCTTGGTAAAGTAAGTGGATGCTGATAATTTAAATTCTTTTTATTTGCACTCAGTTCTAGCAAACTGGGGACTCAACTTGCTGATAGCTGCTTTCTAAAAAAGAAAAAACTAACTGGATGAGTTACAGAGATTGGGGGGTGGGGGCGTGGAATTAGAAGAGACTGCCTTGCTTCTCCTCATTTTTCTATGACGATGTACTTTGCCTTGCCAAGAAAAAGGTCAGATGTTATAAATCTTTGTGGAACACTTGAATCCGGATGACAGGTCTGATAATGAGGTCAGACTCTAGGACCTAATTATCTGAGGCACGAATTTAATAAAGGAGGTCAAAGCAAACCAGCTTCCACTTGACACCTAAGAATCTTACTTTTTTAGCTTTTTTTTTTTTCTTTTGAGAGACAGAAGAAGGGAAAAAGAGAGAGAGGAACAGCAATGTGAGAAAAAAACATCCATTGGTTGCTTCTGGCATGTGCCCCAACCAGGGATCAAACCTGCAACCTAGGCATGTGTCCTGACTGGGAATCAAACCCGCAGCCCTTCGGTGCAAGGGACGATGCCCCAACCAACTGAGTCCATCAGCCAGGGATCAGCTTTTTAAATCAAAGCCAAGATGGCGTAAGAAAGAGGAAAGGTTTTGGAGTCAGACAGGTCTGAGTATGATTGAGAACGTGGGTGATGGTTTACCCCAGGGCACACAATTACCAGATTTGAATTGCACCTCAGTCCATAGGGAGACCAGACTGGAATAGGGCGCAGACAGACTGGTGGGGCTTGGTAAGAAAGTCACTGATGGCAGTAGCTGGGGCTGGGCCAGCGGTGGTGGTGGGGATGGGCAAAGGGAAGGACTTGTGAGCTACTGTAAGAATAAACACCAACAGGAATTGATGGCGGACTGAATATAGGGAGGAAGGATGCGCTGAAGCCCAGGGTAGCCAGGGTTCTGTCTTATGTGACGGGACACGTAGACAGTGACGTCGCTCGCTGAGCTAGCAGTCCGCCCAAGAGAAGGCGCACTCTAGCCAAGGTGCTGACCTCCATCAAGTCGGTGGGCGGGTGGAGCCATCCACGCCACGGGGACAAGAGACACCCCTGTTCCTTGCAGACCTAATCTGCTTTACTCCAGGTCGCACCTACAATTCCTGGCCAAGTCCTCCTCGTCACATTGAGAAGCGGCAGAGCAAGCAGTTGCCGCCACGGCCAGACCTCCTTCCACGGCCTCCTCTCCTGGTGGCCTTGGGAAAGTTGCTCTCTGTGCCCAACCTGACTCAACTGTAAAATGGGGACGACCACAGGACCTGTCTCACAGCTTACTTGAGATGAGTAATAAGATGATGATGGTGAGAGCTGATGTTTCTATAACTTACGGTGGCCTGGGCACCCCACTGAACGGTTCCCGCACAGCAGCAACACCTTCGGTCGCCCCAGATGCCCTGTGACATAGGTGTTGTCATAGTCCCTGTTCTCAAAATGAGGAAATGGAGCCACTCAGGAAGCCAGCCACTCACTTGGCTAGCTGGTGACCTAGCCGGTTCACAGTCTGTGATCTGAACCATTCCACTGAACTCCCTCTGACCTGGATACCAGGGAAGCACTTTGAACAGGGCCTGGCGTGGAGTGAGAGCCGGGCTGCGTGAGTTCTGCGAATCAGCGGATGCAGTCTTTCA
>PVJI01033042.1:0-11642 GCA_004026765.1 Micronycteris hirsuta
GGTGAGGGAAGGAGGGGGCCAGGGGTGGGGAGGGGAAGAGAGAGAGACAGAGAGAGAGAGAGAGATGAATGCAAAGTCAGCACCGGTTATTCCATGTATCCCAGACATGGAAGGTAAGTTTTCTTGGATGTTCCAACCCCAACAGATACTCCACAAGTGGAAGACCCACCCAGCTGAATTCAGCTCAGATTGTGGAATTGCGCTAAATGCTAAAATGTAGTTTTAAGCCACTAAATTGTGGGGGTAGCTTATTGTGCAGCAACAGCTAAATGAAACACCTCTCCAGTTGCATCTCTCACCACTGCCTGCCTTATGCTTTATTCTCCAGCAACTCCCACCAGCTTGTGGCTTATTGCATATGCTATGCTGTGTCTCACTTCCTTACTTTTTTCCGAGCTGTGACTCCTTTTCCCATCTCTCTCCTTTGCTTGGTTAACTTCTGTTCCACTTTTGTTTAGTTTTTTTTTTTTTTTCTCCTAGGCACTCATGGAACCTGTACAAACCACTCTCATTGCACCAAAGACATTATATTGCAATTGTTTTTTTATGTATCTGCCTCCCAAACCAGGCTTAAATTCTTTAAGTGTGGATACTATGTCTTATTTGGCTTTGACTTTATTTGAAAGTGAGAGCAAGTCCCTTAAACTCCTTCAGCTCCGTTTTCCTGCCTCAGTTAGGGACTGCATTCAGTTGCCTATAACAGAAACTGACCTCACTGTGTTAAACAAATAATGTTGGGTTTGGGGTTTTTTTTTTCATATTAAGAGTTTAAAAGTAGTGCTTCCCGGGCAGAAACAGTGGCTTTGCAATGTCAGCAATATCCCAGTTTCCTTCTGTCTTCCTGTTCCACCTCCCATAGAATACGGCTGTCCTCCACATCCCCACAACTGGGCAGCTCTGCCAGCAGCCTCATCTTTGTTCCAGGCAGTCAGAAGGAGGGAACGGGGAAGAGAAGGCAACGCTGGTATCAGGAAAGCAGCACTTTCCCTGAAGTCTCCTGGAAGACTTTTACTCAGGCCTCACTGGCTAGAACCAAATCACATAGCCATTGATAGCTGCAGAAAAGGCTACATAGTTGTTCTGAGAACCTAAACTTTGGACCAGAAGCAGTAACTGTGTGGGGTTGTCTCTACAGCGAACAGAGGGAAAACAGATGTTGCATAGCAACTGGTAGTACCTGCCTCGTTCCTCACCTGTGAAACAGGATTAGGATTAGGACCTACCTGGTAGAGTTGATGGAATTCAGGGAATGAAGGCAATGTATTGTCCTTAGTACCAAGGACGTATAAGCATTCGATAAAAGCAATCACCTTCCCACATTTCCAGATGTGGCATTTGATTTTAAACATCCAAGAGTTTTCCCTGAAGGCCCAGAAAATTGGTTGGCTCAAGGCAGTTGCCCCACTCTCTGTTTGCCGTTCTTCTGCAGTGGATTTGCCTCTGGTGATTAACGAGCCTTTCTCAATCATCTGTTCAACTGTTAATAAATCCAGACTGAATTAGCACTGCGACTCTCCCCTTGCAATGTGTGACCCAGGGAAGACAAAGCTTGCAGAGCCACAAAGAGCAAACGAGCTGTTTTCATTGCTTTGTGGCTCCAGCATTGCATATTTCATTTCTGATTCATGGAAAAACATCCAGCACACAAGAGTCATCTGTATTGGTGAGAGGCCTCAGACCAGGGGGTTTAAAAATAAAGTTTCCAATATCTAAGTCACTGGGGCCCAAAGAAGCTGACCTGGAAAAGTGTTAGCAATCGTTAGATTTCCTTTCGCTAGTAACCTGCTCTGTGAATCTGCTACCCCGCCTTAACCTCACAGTTTTTTGTGCATTTTGTCTTATTATTTGTTTGTTTTAGTTTGTTGTATGTTTGGGTTTGTTTTTTTGTTGTTTTTGCTTATTTTTGCAAATTATTTTACAATTTTTATTTTGGCTAAGACTTTTTTGTTTGCCGAAGAAAAGCACAAAATGGCTTGTTAAAGAGTGAATTTATTGGCTTAAGTGACTAAAAAGCCCAACAGTAGTTTCAATGACTAAATCCAGGTGCTCAGGAATTTCTCCATAGCTCAGGTTCTCCCTCTTGCTCACAAAATAGGTCCCTTGCAGCTCCTAAATTACACCCCACCAGTGCAGCAACCCCAGCAGAAAGAGGAAGGTTTTTCCCCACTGGTTCCAGAAAAATCTTGAGGACTGACCCAGCTTGGGTCACATGCCCATCCTTGAGCCAATCAGCAAACTAAGGGAATATGGTTCTCTTACTGGCTAGTCTGGGCCACATGCCTAAGCCTGGAGCCAGAAGTGAGGTCAGCCTCATTTAAACCACTTAAGTTGGGAGTGGGGAAAAAGATGTCTTACAAAGGCTCGCTGGGATGCTCCTGCCAGAATGATAGTGTGCTGAGGCCAGGCCTTGCAAAAGCTCAAAGCACCCTGCGCAGATCCAGATCCCTTTAGATGTTATCAAACGTAAATACCATAATAATGACACTCTTCTCCATCTGTCAAAATCCTACTCATTTTTCAGGCTCCTTTCAAATGTACCACAAACAAATCTCTCTAATGAGATTAATTTTCCATCAGCACTCTGTTTATTTTTCTCTCATGGCATGTATCATATCTTGCCATGGATTATGGGGAGTTACACACCCATTTGTCTCCACTTGGGTTTGAAAGAAACTCAGGCCGAGCTTGAGCAGGGCACGCCTTCCATTCATCACCAAAAGCCTGGGCATGAGGGTTTCTGTCCTGATGTGATCGGGCCTTGGAATGAAAAGCACGTGGCGTGGTGTGGAGGGAGAAATCACATGGCTTCATCCATGGTGCAAAGTTGCATTTTAGAAGTCAGACTGGCTTTCCTTTTTGATGTCATCCTGGAATGCCTTTCTCTAACATGCGTGGGGAAACCGGGAGGGAAGCTGAAAACAGATTCAAACCCTAAGATGAGAGTAGTCTTGGAAATGTCACATCCTGAATGAATCAGAAAGAGAGTTGTGAGAAGCCTTCCTCCCTTCAGTAAACAAACATGCAAATACCCCAGATGCCTGTTCCACTCTCTCCAGGGCTAGCAGCTTATTAATAAGTTCAGGACCTTTCCCTGCTGCTCACACTTTTTATACACCATCTGTTTCCTCTCCTGTCGCTGGCGGCTTCATTCCAGGGACAACTCTGGGGAGAAGGAGCCGACATACCAAGTTTCTGCTATGGTCCCCCTTGCTTGCAAGTACCTGCAGATTTCTCTTGAATGTTTCCTGTTCAACTCAACAGGTTTTAATTATGTGAACTAATATTTGCTCACTGTGAAACCATATTTGCCTTCATAAAAGGCAAGGTCTGAAGGGCTGGGATTAGGCAAGCCCAGAAAAATCTCAACGTTTATGCAAACAGGCTCATGTTTCCTGCCACTGAGCATTTCCTCACTGCTCGATTATTCTGTATTCTGCTTTTGGGACATCTGACTCCTTAGTCTCCCCATTTAAAGCAAATGACTGACCACACGTTCTCTCCTTCCAATTTCCTTCTACCCCAGGCGGAAGCTGGACTAAGTTCTCCTCCTGCAGACATCTCATCTTTCTGTGCAGAAATATTTTCTGTTGGCTCCTTAGTGAAAACTAACTGTGAATGGCCCTAATGAAGCTGTAAGGCACTTCCCTTTTGTGGCTTTTCGGTTACATTTATGCACCTAAAATTGAAGACTGTCTCAGAAAATCCTCAAGGTATGGTTTCTCAATTCTTGTCAAGCATATCATGTAGTTTGTTCCAATGCCAAGTTTCCCCCTCATGATTCTGACATGTTTGTCCCAAAACAGACTCATTCCCCCAAATCAAAAGAGCTTGATGAGGTCGGGCGGAGGGTGGCAGTGGGGTAGACTTTAGAAGTCAAGAGATATAGAAAATGGACAGTAGTTATGTGAGGCTTCATTTATTTTAATAGCAAACACAAAAGTTCCTAGGGTATTGTTTTTGGTCATTGTTAGAGTCCAGTGTCCTTATTTTGAGCTTGGATGTAATGAAAAGTCATCCCCGCCCCCCCACACTTACATGCCAGGCTGCTCACATGAGGAGGTGGGGAGGTGGGGGGCATTTTGGGAAAGGAAGCAAGAGTCAAGTCAGACACCTATCAATCAATTGGAAGTGAGCCACTTTATCTGCAAAGTAGGCTGAAGGAAGGGTGCAAGCGTCCCATTCATTGACAATGAAGCCTGGGTACAGATTGCCAGAAACCTGAACTGCACCAAAAGCTCTTAGTGCAGTAGATTTTAATAGGGCGAAATGCACGCCCTTCCTCTTCTCAAAAAAGTTCGGTGACAGTGGTGGAGTGAAAGTCTTCTGCTTTCAATACACATCATTCTGATATAAATAACTGCCTGTGGTAGTCTCAAACTTGACTTCCTCAAAGCTCATGTCTTCACTTCCCCCAATGTGTGGCCAAATATACCTGTCCCTCCAAAAAACGGTACGTGAATTCTCCTTAGTAAATTATCCTCAGATATTTCTGAGGTAAGTTCCTGTGCCCAGTGGATCAGTTGCACTTACATGCAAGATTCTCCACTGCATTTCTCCAAAGACTCTGACTTACAAACCCAGATGTGCGATTTTTGAAATCAAAGAAAATTTGCCTTAACTGTTCTTCAGTCACTGCCTCCCAGTAGGCATAAACAGTTCAGCTGTAATACACACTTGTGCAGACAAGCCCGTGTGCATTGCACATGTCCATGCACATACACACATGCACACACTCAATGACATGTGTTACTAACAGTAGAAAATTCTGTGCTTTCAGGACAGGCACCAGCCAAATCCTTAAATTGCAAAACTAAGAACGCAGGCAGTAAAATGTGTGATTTCAGGCCACTTTTGATTACATTTCTGGAGCTTGGCCAGCAGAGCAATTTCCAAGAAAACCAGCTCAGACAGTCCACAGTTGCTCATCAGCTCACTAGTCTTAAACCAAGCTCCTTGTCACGCTAAGGGGGACGTTTCTTCTCCTCACCCCAGCTCAAGCTCCTAGTAATCAACTAAATCTCAAGTAATCAATCTTCCCAAAAATGTGTAAGAAAAAAGGAAAGAGGAGGGGCAAGCCAGACAAAACCACCTCACACTATGAGCAACTGGGGAATCTGCGTACAACCAATTAATTCCACGCTGAGCACTGCAAGTTAATAGGCAGGGCAAGCCCGTGCTTGGCTTTAGACAAAGGGGGAAAATGGACTGCGTTCAAACACACTTCTCCCATATGTGATTCTACACCCATCACCAAGCCAGCCAAGAAAATAGTTTCCCTCAAGTGGGCAGTCTTGACTACGGAAGTCATTCAGTAACCCAAAGCTGAACCTAGGGGTCTGCAGTCAAGTTCAAACTAGACCTCTGTCTATACTGGAGATGAGCTCAGAGCACATAATCCATTTCAGGGCATCTACTCAGATTGGGAGGATACGGGGTGTTAGGAGGGAAGAAGCAGTTGTGGTTTTCCTGACTTAGATCCTGTATGCAGCCCAGCTGCCTAGAGGGTGCCAGGATGGCGTCTTCCTCCTCGTTGGGCACACAGCCTGTGAGAACTGCACTTTAAAGTTCCAAGAATACACAGAAATGACTAGTCACTGGCCATTCATATGCATGGCAGTTTGGGTGCCAACCACCGACTTAGAGCATGTGCCCCGTTTACATGTTAACTTAGACTCAACTTAGGGGAGACTATCCCACAGTAAAACAAACAAACAAACAAACAAACAACCCTTAATTTTGTATGGTTTCTTACCTCTTTGGTTGTTATCATCTGTCTTGAGATTTTGAAAAATAAACATTAAAAAAATCTAGGCAACAAATGGTATAATTTTGTTCATTCCCCAAGTGTTAGATAATAAATTAGCTTCTGTCTTATCCTCACAAAATAAATTCCAGACTGATCAAAGAGCCTAAAGTGAAAATCAAAATAAAATGAGCATTAGAAGGAAACGTAAGAGAATATTTATCACCTTGACAGGGAAGGATTTTCTAAGCAAGATATAAAACCCAGAAACCATAAAGAAAAAGATTTACAGATTTCACTGTGTAAAGTTTTAAGCTTTGTAAAGTAAAAGGCAATATAAGTAAAGACTAGGAGAAATACTTACAACAGATATAACATAGAATTAATATCCAGAATAAATACAGCACATATAAATCAATAATAAAAACAAACAACCCAATATTTAATGTGCAAGGAATATTAATAGGAAATTCACAACTATAATTGGCCAGGGGAGGTTGGTAAAGCATTGCTCATAACCCCATTTTATTTTTAGATATGTACCCAATAGAACTTCACGTGCATATACACAAAAAGACAGGCCTAAGAATGCTCGTGGCAGCATTATTTGCTAACAGCTTTAAGTTGGAAACAACCCACGTGTCCATCAGTGAGTAAATTGTGGTATATTCACATAATGGAATATAATAAGCAATGTGAGTGAATATATTACGGTTACAGGCAAGAACAAGAATGACTCATAAACGTAATGTTGAATGAAGAATGCCAGATGCAAAAGAGCACGTGCTCTTTAATTCCATTTATCCCCAAAACAGGCACGACTAACCTGTAGGGGTTAGATGTCAGGACAGGGACTACTTTGGGGGAAGTGGGAAAAGGTCTGACAATATTGTATTTCTTGACCCGGGTGGTGATTACAAGAAGAATTCACCTCGTACCAATTCCTTAGGCAGCCCACTTATGACTTGAGTACCTTTTCTGTATTTTTATAATTCAAGAAAAAAGTTCAGAAAGTCCAAATGATCAGTAGGCCTATGAAAAGATGCACAATCTAACTAGTAAATCAGACGAAATTTAAAATGGCATAGCCTTTTCTGTACATGATGCTGGCAATTAAAAAAATTGATAATGTCCAGTGTTGATGAGTATGATGGTGGCTATCTAAATTAGAACAGAATTTTAGGAGAGAGCCTTGGTATTATTTACCAAAAATTGAATGTGCATATCCTTTGGTCCAGAAATTCCATCCCTCGGAATATATCTTTCAGAAGTACACATATGCACACAAATTTGTATACAAGAATGTTATAATGTTGTTTGTAGTGGTAAAAAAAAAATAAAAAAGGCAAACCAGTATGTGTCCTGTGCTAGAATAGGAGGTAAAGAAACTATAACACAGCTGTACAAGCTGGAAGGAATGTAGCTATTAATGAGGAAGCCTATCTGCACCAACACAGAAAGATCTACAGGGAACATTGTTAAAGTAAAAAGGAAAGAAAAAAAAAATCCCAGAACAGAACATGTTGCGTGATCTTGTTTATATATAAATGACCTGAATGTAAACTTCAGAAACTCAGAAAAAATTGAAAACAAAACTAAAATCTGGTGTGACTCATTTACTCAAATATCTTTCAAAATAAACTCAGCTTCTCTCTGGAAGCAGATTGCACTGCACGAGAACTCTCTGAGACTGTCTCTCTGGAAGGACTGCCCCACAACAGGAAGGAGCTGTTTCTTCTTCCACAGCCTCCTAGAAGAGCCGTGGCATCTCCGAAATGCCAGCTCCCACATGGGCCTGAGCAACAGCCCAGGCAGTGTCTCCAGATCTTCCTGCTGCCGAGGTGCTTTTTAGTAATTAACTAATGCGCCCAAAGGGCGGGGCTGGGCTCCCAAAAACTGAGCGCTCCCTCCCCTCTGCCCCCTGCTCCTCTCTCTCTGGAATGCCAAGGCATCCCCCAGAAATGGCTCTTCTTCAGCCCCTGCCCTCCCTCAGTTCCCAAACGCTATTGGGCAAGATGAGGAGGGCCTTCAAGGCACTGCTTGGGACGAGACAACTTCCTTTCTGTCTGTTCTCAGTTATACTGTTCTGCACTCCCCTGCCCCACCTCCACCCATCTCCTTCTGGCCTAGCCTTCCTGTGGGCCAAGGAAGGCCACTGCAACAGGCAGCAAGAGAAATAACATCCTCATACTGTCATTTTCAACTCTGCCATTTTTTGCTCCAGGATCCTATGAACAACAGAAAAATGTACCCGTCCTTTCTACTTCTTACTGTGCAAATAAAATAAATAGCAGACATAGTCTCTATTACATTATTTTCAAAACGCTGGGGTCTGGAGCAAAGTTTCCCAGACTTTGGAATTTAATGAACCATTAAAATTCCAAAAATTTAGGATGGCTCATTTTTATTTTGTGAAGTACAACCTGAACTATTACACTTACCTGGCAGGGGAGATACTGTGATCACAGCAGTGTTTTACCAGGGCCAGGCTCACCCACTGCACTCCGGCTGTGCTGACCCCTGCGATTTCCCCAAAAGTGGGAAACTTGTGGTCATGGGGGGCTGTGTTCATGCTATCCCCTGAAAAAAATAATAAAAATAAAAAGCAACCTGAATGATTGTCATCAACACTTAAATGAGTGGGCACCTTACCATGAGTGGTCACGATGAGCTCAGACTTTAAAAACAGCACTTTAAGTTTAATACACTTAGATCTACAAAAATACACAAATATTTCACATGGATTGGTGAATGTTTCCTCACAGACGGGCACTGGTTCCCTTAGAAAGAACTGGCAGAGATTAAATCCCAAACCTAGCCAGGCCTGAGAAAGACAGGAAGGCATTTTGAAAAATCCCAGGTTCCCAATCCATATTTACCGCATCTGCTGATTAGCCTCTTCAAGACTGGGGTATGTGTACTTTTTTTTGTTGCATATAAAATTAAGTTTTATTTTAAAAGGTTAAACTTTGCACATACTTTTAAAACATAAAATTTCAAAATTATTAGGTAAGTCAGTCATACAAAGCTGTTTACAGCAGTAATTAAAGAAGCAGCAACATTTTACCAGTGTAAAACATCACAGAATTCAAATCACAACTTGGATCTTCAAGATTCAAGTGTTTTATTCCATGCAGTAAAATGTGGCCAGTTTTTGTTCTATTTTGTTTTACAGTTATTTAAGACCTTTATTAACAGGTGCTTGCAGTTCGTTGACTTTTTTGAAAAAATCAAATTGTAAACTTGTATTACAAATTAAAATGAGTTCTTAAAAATCTCAACTTGACCAGATATGAAGCCATTTAAAAACCTTTAAAGGTGTATTGAGAAAAACCAGGCTTATTAAAAACAAACAAACAAACAAACAAAGACATTTGTCATTACCAAAAAGAGACGGCTTTAAATAAAAATAATAAAAACCCCATGCTGCATAGATAATGCAGATAGTTCTAGTCATCTGGTCAATGGGCAAAGAGCAAGCACTGAAGGTCTTCAGCTCCAATCTTTTGTTCTCTTATTGCTGGAATTTCACATTCATTTCTTCTTGTTGGATGACTAAACCGGATGATGGTAGAGACGGTAAGCCAGCATTTGCTTGCCCCCCGCCCTGTTCAACCTCGGGAGCAATCTCTCAGCTGGTGGATCGGCTGCTTTTGTCTCTTTGCCATCTTGTGGTTTAGGGTTTTCTAGGCGACACCGTCAGTAATTGAAGTTACCGTTGAGGTGGCTGCTGACCTTGGGTCTCAGCTCCTTGATTTCCTTCTTCTTCATTGCCGTCTTCTTTAGGCTGTCTTTGGCGAGGAGGGCCCAGCAAAATGTGGTCTGTAGCCCCATACATGAGGCGTCTCACTGGTCTACTCGGCTCTCCCGCACCCTGGTTGTCGGCACCCTCCGTCTCTTCTCCCTGCACAGGAGGGTTGGGATACTGGGGTCCAGCCCCTAGGGTCTCCGGAGGCGCATAGTAAGGTGGGAAACATCGCCTGTGGTAGGACCGGAGCGGTTGAACCTGGCCTTCTGGAACACTCTCTGATGCCTCATTCTTTTCCGCACTCTCACTCTCGTGGTAATTCTGCTGGTAATTGCGTGGAGGACCCCTGCGACGTGGATAGTGTCTATAATGGTTACGGTCAGCTGCATATTTACCGCCTTGCACTGGAACTCCGCCAGGGCCTGTAACATCTGCTGCCCTCACAACAGCATCGCACTCCACAGTCTCTCCATCTCCTACGCTGCGAAGCTACTTCCTGGGGTTATTCTTCTTTGCGGCGGTCTGGTGGACCAATACATCTTCCCTGGGGTCGTTCCTGTGGATGAGACCATATCTGTTTCTTACATCGAACCATTTCAGTGTTTCCCAAATCTTTGTTGCAATGATCTTCTCGTCCCGCCAATGTGAGGCCGCCCGCTGCTGCTCCCTGCACCGGTGCCCACGGTATCGGGCTTGGAGTGGGCAGCGCTGAGGGTGGGGCTCTGGGGGGCAGCGGGCGGCACGTGGCTGCTGGGTCCCGGCCTCGCTGCTCACGGTTGCAGTGGTGGTGACTGCGGCCGGTTGCGGCAGCTGCAGCTCCTCCCGGCGATGTGGTGGTAACTAGGCCCGCGGCCACAGAGGGGAGCGGCTGCTCAGGGCTCTCTGAGGGTCCGCTCTCTGCTCTTGCTACCGATCGAACTAAAATGTGGTCAGTTTTAAAACAAAATCCTCCTCTGGATATCCTGTTCTCAACGAAGTCTTTCTTTGTCACCAGCATCTCACACAGTACACAGCTGGCCTGGGTGGCGGTTCCACAGTGCTTGTTCCAGTCTTCGGCCCCTTCACGCAGCCATTCTCTCCCCAAGCTGTATCCCAGCTGCCGTTGACAATCCCATATTTATTGTTGTTTGATTCTGCTCTTTTAAAGCAATAGCAAACCACCGGAACACCATGATCTAAGTCTTCACTGCTGCAGTGTGGATCACAATGAATGCCTTCTTCACAGAAACTGAAGCTGCCATAGCTTGCCTGATAGCAACAGAGATGGGCCTCACAGTTGTCACTGCCTTCATGAGGGGCCTCTGCTGCTGACCAATGTCGATGAAGCCACTGTCATTGGCAACCGAATTGTCAGGCTTGTGTTTGCAGGATCCAACCTTTGCATGATATGGATAGGATTCCTCGGAGTCCCTGCCTGGTGGGACTTAACGTACTAGAAGACTTTATTCATTGGGCCACCACTGCAGCCCTCCTTGCCTGAAGACAGAGCCGTCTACAAGGTTCTGCTCTCTCAGTGAAATAAGTTGGACAGTTTTCTGGAATACTTGTCTTTCAGGAGCACCAGTTGCACTAAAAGCCCAAGAACCACAGTAACTCTGACCCTTCACAGGAGTTACATAGGTTTCCTCTCTCCAGTCCACAGTTAGGGGAATTTCAGCTTTTTTTTTTTTTAAGATTTTATTTATTTATTTTTAGACAGAGGGGAAGGGAGGGAGAAAGAGAGGGAGAGAAACATCAGTGTGTGGTTGCCCTACTGGGGACCTGGCGTGCAACCCAGGCCTGTGCCCTGATTGGGAATCGAACCAGCCACCCTTTGATTCGCAGGCCACATTCAATCCACTGAACCACACCAGCCAGGGCTGCTTTTGGTTTTGAAGACCATTCATCACCTGCCTGAATTCCTCACTGGTCATGTCACCAAAGGCATCCGTTGCCATGGTGAAGCTCTGTTTCCCTAGATCGAATTCCTTGTTATGCAGGTCAATTACTTTCATATTCTTCTCCCACACTGCTCTCCTCCATCCTTCTTCATTCAAGCCACCTAGTTTCCTGTGTGTGGCCTTCCACTGGTTTCATTGTGCATCTAAACTGCCATGGAGTTTTGGAGCAGCTGAAGCTATTCCTGAGCAACAGGCACTCACGAACAGTGAA
>PVJI01033043.1:0-11624 GCA_004026765.1 Micronycteris hirsuta
GGGCCATGTGAGGAGCAACCATACGTTGCTGTTTCTCTCCCTCTCATTCTCCCTCCCTTCCCTTCTGTCTAAAAATAAATAAATGAAATCTTTAAGAATAAAAAAAAAGAAATCAGTGTTGGTGAGAGGCTAATAAATGCTAGTTGAACCAAAAGTGAAATTTAGCTCAAAATCTCAACAAATACCTTCAAGAGTGTTTCAAAAACAAGTGGGAAAAAATTACTTTCTTCTGGAAAAGTTATTGTGCTCTGTCACCTGGAATATGGTTTATGATTTTGGTTTTTACTTGGGCCTCACTGCCCTTATAAGAATGAAATAAGCTAGTGCATATGAAGTTTATCTGCAGAGGCCCTGACACATGGTAAACTTAAACAAAAATGGGTGATTGCTTTAAGGAGATTATGGTGAGCTAACTTTCAAGAAATTAGATTTAAGGAAAATAAGATTTTCCTCTGATACTTTAAAAATAAACACAAATGATGGAATATTTATACAATGAAATAATACATACCTGTTAAATGATGACATACATTCATAATTATTGACATAGAAACATGTCTATAGAATATTGTTGAGTAAAAATGCAGTGTATAAAGAAGACACGCATAATATGATACTCTTTTTTCCTAATTAAGAGTGATCTGGAAGGATGTTTACTAATATATTGAGAGAGGTTTTAACTGAGTAACGAGTCTCTGTCCATTTTACATTCTTTATGCTGTTTTGGAATATTTAAATGTTTCATAGACAGTTTGTATTTACTTTAAAATCAGAAAATATCTTATTTGCTTGTGAAAAGCAAAAACCAATAATAGGTAAAGTCATCTTAAATAGAATGCCTTCAGCCTGTCTGGTGTGGCTCAGTTGGTTGGAGCATCAGCCCATAAACCAATATGTTGTGAGTTTGATTCCCAGTGAAGGCATGCACCTAGATTGTGGGTTTGATCCCCAGCCCGGGTGCATACAATCTCTGTTTCAGGCGCATACTGGGGGAAACCAATTGATGTTTCTCTCTCTCCCTTCTTCTCTCTTTAAGAAAAGAAAATGCAATGAAAAAATGTCCTTGGATGACGATAAAAAAATAAAATTAAAATTAAAAAAGAGAAAGCATTAACATATCTAAAAAAAGAATGTGTGAATGTGTCAGGGAGCAATGGACTGGTCTACTATTGAAGTGCTGAATGAAAAGGGTCAAATTTAGGCAGTACCCATCTGATCACTGTCCAAGAAAGGGAAGTTCACGGCCAGTGGAGAGGTTTTCTGGACAAGACTGTTCCTATTGTGAAGATGGGTTATCTCAGGCACTCTTAGCCTGATGGCATTAAATTATAACAAAAGAGAGAGAGAAGCCAAATATACATGCTAGAAACAAGAAAGGGAGTGTAACCAAAAAATTGGAAGAGATTTTGATAAATTACACAAACATGTTATATACAAGTTTATTACAAAAAACAGCGCTAAGCCAAGAATCTTGATTAAATACACTAGCAACAACAGAAAAAATTGAGGTGGTCAAAAAGTGAACTCTCCCCAAAACAAAAGGCCCAAATGTTTAACTCAGCAGTCCCCAACATTTTTGGCACCCGGGACCAGTTTCATAGAAGATAATTTTTCCAAAGATCAGGGTAGGGGGGTGGTTTCAGAATGATTCAAGCACATTACATTCAAGCTCACCTCCTGCTGTGCTGCCTGGTTGGCTCCTAACAGGCCCGGACCAGTCCCAGTCCCAGAGGTTGGGGATCCCTGGTTTAATTGATAAATGATATCAGGTTTCAGAAAAGAGATACTATATGTTCTATTTAGCTTATTTGGAGCAAATGTAAAAAAATTAAAAACTTCTCAATTCATCTTAAGAGGCTAACATGTGTATGTATGTGTTATACATAAAACTGATGACATTAAACAGTTAAAGGAAAAACTTTGAAAAGTCATCTAGATAAATGTTGAAAATATGTTTAATGAGTATTCAGTGCCCACCTCAGATCAAACCAGAATGGCAGTCTACTCCCTTATTATCACAATAATCACTTATCTGAAACAAATAGCCAATGTCATTCTTACAATGAAATGCTACAGGCACTCATCTGAAGTCAGTCATGTGCTTAAAAATCCTTACCAAGCCCTGGCTGGTGTAGCTCAGTGGATTGAGCGCGGGCTGGGAACCAGACGGTCCCGGTTCGATTCCCGGTTGGGGCACATGTCTGGGTTGCGGGCCAGGTCCCCTGTGAGGGCCATGTGAGAGGCAACCGTACATTGCTGTTTCTCCCTCCCTTCTCCTCTAAAAATAAATAAATAAAATCTTTAAAAAAAATAAAATCCTTACCAAGGTAATTGTTGTCATGGCTTTCTGTACTGGTTCAATTTAATTAAAGTTTCTGAACATAGCCCAGAAAAAATCTCTACATGGCAGGCAGGTTGCATAAATGTGGGAGGCAGCCAGGGTCTAATAAAATATTCTTTCACACACACACACACACGAATGTGTTCTTTTTTTCAAGAAATATGTAACACATGGGCATCAGAAAGGTTTTACTCTCCTCTGAACCTTACTACGGAAACCACAGCAACACAAATATAATGATAAATGTCTATTGACAACAGCATCGATGTGGGGAAACGCTATAGAGGGTAGCAAGTGGGTGTGCTTGCTGACAGACATGACAATGATGCAGAAGCAGAAAAAAACTCACACAAGGTGAGCCTGAGGTTGGACTCTATTAGTCTGAGTCCTAACTTGCATGTGATTGTGAACCGCATCTGTGGTACAAATTAGAGGTGGCCTCAGAGACGTGACTTGGGGCACCATAGATATTCATTTACATGGTCCATTTATGAAATGTAAGAAATCATCCCAGAGGGAAAAGTCCCCTAAGAGATTGCATTGAAATCTTTTATTAAGATCAAGTTTATATGGTGACCAGACCTGTGGTATGTCCACTGGTAATATTTGTTGTGGTTTTCTTTAGTCCCTTTGTGATTTGGGATCTCACACCTGCCTCTTGCCTTACCCATCAGTACTATCCCCAGTCAGCAGGGTTTCTCCCAAACCTCAGGATTCTCAAGACCTCATGGTCATGGCTCCTGGACATCTTTTTCTCTTTAGCAAACATGACATTTCTATCCAGAAAATTTCTTAAAATTTTGTCTTCCACTTATGTAAAACACAGTTATTATAGGTAAATTTGAAAGTTCAAAATTCTTTAAAGTTTTTGATACTTAATAGAATATTCATACGTAAGTTAAAGGAATAGTAATAGAAATCCCTTTTTCTTTACCATGTGTCAGGCAATGTTCTGAGGACTTTACATGTGAAATCTCATCTAGTCCCCACCACAACCCTATGAGATAGGCACTATTATTATCTCCATTTTCAGATGAGGAAACTGAGGCACGGAGATGTTAAATGCACCGTACAGGTTCACACTACTAAGAGATGCAGAGTTGAATGTGAACCTGGGCTGGCTCTCATCTGCACTCCTAGCCACTTTGTCACACTGCTGCAAGAACACAGGCTGAAATATTTAAGGGAAACATTCCTTCTTCTACACATGCCAGTCATTCATTTGCTCCTTCACTATCATACTTTTTGGAATGCTTACTATGAAGAAATGTTCTTCTAGAAGTGGAACTGACAGACAAAAAGCAAAGAAAGAAATAACCAACAACAGAAACCAAAGAAATATATAAACTTGGTATGAGATAAAAAGCTTAATTCATAGTGATTTATTATAATCAGATTTACAGTTAACATTTATCTAGTTCATGGTAAATTGTTTATGAATCCCTAATAAATGTTTTTGGCATTTTTCAACAAAACTAGCTCAGAATTTCATTTTATTTTCTCTATTTAATTCTGTTGTAATTTGGATTAAAAATGGCTTTAAGCAAATCTGATGTAGTCACTTTCTATGAGTTATCTTGATAGATGATTCAGTTTTTATTTTGTTCTAGGAATTACTGACAGCTTTCTAAATTATTCTAAGATTCTGGACTTCAGTGATTTATTATTTGTACAATAATTTCTCCAAAGGCACTGAAACCTGACAGGTCTAGAATTAACGACACATTAGACTAAGCAGTTGGCTCTGACATGAAGTAGGTTTTGTTTTTTTCATCCCCACGATATCTTCTATCACGATGTTATCACTTGCCACTACCCATAGTGATGCCTTGGCTCTGTTTCAGTGATGGAAAGAGCGTACATATTTGTGCAACACTGCTTGAAAATCTCCTTTTATTCTGGCAGGCAGCACTGGGAAAGAACAATATACATACCAAATAGTATTGAAACATATTGGGAAGTCCGAATTTGAAATTAGGTAAATTTCAAGGATGAGCAGGGATGTCTGGCAGACTGGTAGAGTGGGCCTTGAAGAAAGATCGCGTCAGAAACAATGCACTTGAGTTTGTGAGACAGCCCTACTAGGAGAACAGCGCTATGTGGGTAGCTTTGTGACTATCATTTAGCTCATTCGAAGAAGTCCCATGAGTGTGTGTCTGGGACTTGAGAGAACTGTAAGGAAAAATTGAAATTGCTATTTCACTGAAGTCTGTAGAAAGCCAACACCACTGGTTTGAATCTCCCCCATCAGAATGGAAGCCAAGAGATAAAGAAGCATCTTCCTTCACTGCCTTTGTGATGTGCTTGCTGAGAAGCACTGACAGGCAGAGCAGTGGCCAAGACTGGTAAGAACTGCCATGCCTGTTGGATCAGAACAGAAGCTGAGTGGCCCCATGGAACAGTAGCAATGTCTTTTGGGAGCTTCGTGCCCGCAGTGCCCATCAAATGACCCAGAGGCCCCCTGAACATCAACAGAACCCAGCAGAAGTAACCACGGCAACAGAGAAGGGCCAGATCCTGCCAGGGAAGCAAGAAGCTGGTGGAAGAGTTTCTGCCAGGTACCAGTGAGTGAATGTGGTACCTGGTGGGTGGTTGCTGAATCAGGATGTGTTTGTGAGGATATGTGAGACACCCACTGAAGATGCCTAAACACTTCCAGAAAGTGATACTTCAAGAGGGAGCTGAAGTCCTGCATTATGCAGGTGATGCCATGAGTGGGACAACTGGTTTATTCCTTTTAATGTGACCTTATCTGTATCTACAAGGTAGTGGAAGCTGGATAAATGCATACATAAAATAATCTAGAGATCAAACATCAGCATTAGAACTGTTGGGGAATATTTGAAGGGGGGCATGTAGAAACAAGTTCCATAATAATTTAGAGACAAATATAAAGTGTAATCTTATTTTGTGGTCATGGGCTACCACGTTGTATAAGGTTTTATTAAAGAAATTTTTTCTTTTCTTTTTTTAGATTTTATTTTTATTTACTTTTACTTTTTTCCATGTATAAGGTCTTATTTAAGACTAAAGAACCCAGACTTTGGGAAATGCACCACTTTGGACTCTGGTCATTGCCTCACAGAGGTCATGGCGCCAAACTATGTCTGCATGAGTAGGTGTGGGATTTTATCCCCAAAGGGAAAGGATATATTTATATTCTCAAAGCAATATTTGCCTTATTTACCCTACCTTTCACAGCAATACTGACCAAGCTAAACCGCAGGATACCTGTCTTCCCATAGTACTTTCTAAGAGGTTCTCCCCTATAGTCCTCTTCCAGAGGTTTTACTTCTGCATAGAATCCTCTTATGTAAAATGACCCTGTCACCTTAACCACAATTGGTGTGAACAAGAGCAGTTATGTGATACAAGGAAAGCCACTAACCTGTCCAGTCAATAACCTATGAGTTAATCTGTCATGAAAACTCTGTCAAATGAGAATAACTGTGGCTCATTAGTCTAATGAATGTCATCTTTTTCTGGGAGGCGTTCAACTGGTAGCAAAGGCAAAAAATTGAAAGACAAAAATTGAGAAAACATAATTAGCAGAAGCCTATAAGCAGAAAGAAGAACAAGGAGAAGTTAAAATGAGCTAAGAGCCCTGGCCAGGTAGCTCAGTTGGTTAGAGTGTTGTTCCCATACATCAAGGCTGTGATTCAATCCCCGGTCAGGGCATCTACAAGAATCAGCCAATGAATACATAAATAAGTGGAACAACAAATCAGTGTTTCTCTCTCTCTCTGTCTCTCTTTTCTCTCTCTCACTTCCTTCCTCTAAGATGAATACATTTTTAAAAAATGAGCTAAGCTTCTCCTTATGGTGAGAGAAAGAAGAGGGTCAGTTTATTGGTGACATCTAATGCAGAGCAGGATGATGACACAGGAGAGTAGCTGAGTCTTCGTTATGAAGAACATAATGATGTGGAGCAAAGGGGGGTCATTGGAAGCTTGTACAGTCAACTAGAACTACTGGACATCATGAAACACCTTCCAGTTCTTAAGCTGTGTTCTGTCTCCCTGAGTTCTAATAGCTTGAGTTATGTCTTTATTCCTGTAATCTAGTACTTCCTACCTACTACCTGTCACACTGTGGCGATACATTTTATCAGTTTAAAAAATCAGTACCAATTTAAATAGACAGGAAAATGCATTTGTTTATAAGGCATACCTAATAAAGTTAATAAAATGATAATGATAATTAGAAATCAGAATTTAAGAAAATAAGCTAGTAAATACAGGGTGGAGAAAAAGTAGGTTTATAGTTGTTTGTATGAAAAACAATACAATAATTAATAAATAATAATATAAGAATAAACTATTTCCCAAGTTCAAAACTATCAACTTATTTTTGCCCCACTCTGTATTCTAACTCCAAGGATCTATAATTGCTATGTGTACTGACCATAACATTTGAAGCTGAGGTTCCAGGTATCTGAGGCTATATATATATTTTATATATATATGAAATATTTTATCTCCCTTTCTTTTTCCTTTTCCTTCCTCTCATACATGTAGGTGGCCAGGCCTATGTTTTCTTCAAGGGGAAGTGTGCAGTAAGGATGGGTACTGAAGTTGCTTGGAAAACTTTCTGGCTTTCATTTCAAAAGACTAACTCTTAGTACAGGAGAGAAATTGCAAGTAGAGACAAAATGATTTGGAGAAAGTTGAAGTAAAAGGACTTCCCTCAGTTTAGGAAAAAAATTCTACAGGCTTATTGGGGGCCAAAGGACTTGGAAACCTGGATCATACTATCAGGTAATATTGCAAGGGAGGGACCAAGATTGACTCCAGGAAGGAATTGCTACAGATTTCATGACACCCAAGGCATGGAATTCTCAGCTTTGGTAAAAAAAAAATCCATGCTGCAAACATGGTGCAGAAGCAGTTGTGAGCTGTTGGACCTGAAGGGATGATGCAGACAGAGCATGGTCAAGGTTGTAAAGAGATAACCAATGACCAGGGGGCCTTTCTCCCACCTGCTTAATGCCTTGCACTGCAAAAGAGTCCCGAACCATGAACAACCTTGGGAAAATGGGAATCAAGCTCCAATAATAAACCAAGTCAAATTTCCACAGACCTAGTGGAATAGGGGTAATTGAGCTCAGAGTCAGAAAGTATCTTGAGAGGTTCAACACTTTTTGTACATATGTATCTGTGAACTAATAGTCACAGCCACCATACTTGCATTATCAGAAAAGAAAAAGCAAAATCACTTCTAAGTTTCATATTAATCACAGTGGCTGTGAGTACAGATTCTTTCAAATCACAAGCCAAAATGATATGCTAAGGAATCTGAGTAATGGGGCTCTAAGGTATGGAAGGCAAATATCTTAGTCACACCCTCTTTCTTTTCTTTTCCTTTTTTTTTATTTTTTACCATTTTAAGTGTATTTTATTGATTACACTATTACACTTGTCCCATTTTTTCCTCTCCTTTATACTCCTCAGCCCTGCAACCTCCTCCCTCCAGCATTTCCCACCCTAGTTCATGTCCATGGGTTGTACATGTAACTTCCTTGGCTTCTCCATTTCCTATACTATTCTTAACTTCCCCCTGTCAATTTTGTACCTACCATTTATGCTTCTTATTCCCTGTACGTTTTCCCCTATTTCCCCCCGCCTTTCCTGCCCCACTGATAACCCTCCATGTGATCTCCGTTCCTTTGATTCTCTGCTTGTCCTAGTTGTTTGCTTAGTTTTCTATTTTTGTTTTTAGGTTCACTTGTTGATAGTTCTGAGTTTCTTGTCATTTTACTGTTCATAGTTTTGATCTTCTTCTTTTTCTTAGATAAGTCCCTTTAACATTTCACATAATAAGGGCTTGGTGATAATGAACTCCTTTAACTTGACCTTATCTAGGAAGCACTTTATTTTCCCTTCCATTCTAAATAATAGTTTTGCTGGATAGAGTAATCTTGGGTGTAGGTCCTTGTTCTTCATGACTTGGAATACTTCTTTCCAGCCCCTTCTTGCCTGCAAGGTTTCTTTGGAGAAATCAGCTAATAGTCTTATGGGAACTCCTTTGGAGGTAACTGTCTCCTTTTCTCTTGCTGCTTTTAAGATTCTCTCCTTATCTTTAATCTTGGGTAATTAATTATGATGTGCCTTGGTGTATTCCTCCTCGAGTCCAACTTCTTTGAGACTCTCTGAGCTTCCTGGACTTCCCGAAAGTCTATTTCCTTTGCCAGATCGGGAAGTTCTCCATTATTTTTGCAAATAAGTTTTCAATTTCTTGCTCTTCCTCTTCTCCTTCTGGCACCCCTAAGATTTGGATGCTGTAATATTTAAAGTTGTCCCAGAGATTCTAAGCCTCTTCTCATTTTTTTGAGTTCTTTCTTCATTTTGTTGCAGTTGAACGTTTCTTTCTTTCTTCTGCTCCAAATCGTTGATTTGAGCCCCAGTTTCCTTCTTTTCACTCTCGGTTCCCTGTATATATTTATTTCACTTTAAAAATATTTTATTGATTATGATATTACAGTTGTCCCATTTCCCCCCTTTATTCCCCTCCTTCCCATACCCCCCATTCCCTGCCCTTTAGTTTTTGTCCATGGGTCATATATATAAGTTCTTTGGCTTCTACATTTCCTATACTATACTTAACCTCCCCCTGTCTGTTTTCTACCTACCATTTATGCTACTTATTCTCTGTACTTTTTCCCCTCTCTCCCCCTACCACTCCCCTGTTGATATCCCTCCATGCCTTATATAAATCCCTTTAACATTTTACATAATAAAGGCTGGGTGATGATGATATCCTTGAACTTGACCTTAACTGAGAAGCACTTCATCTGCCCTTCCATTCTAAATGAAAGTTTAGCTGGATAGAGTATTCTTGGATGTAGGTCCTTGCCTTTCATGACTTGGTATACTTCTTTCCAGCCCCTTCTTGCCTGCAAGGTCTCTTTTGAGAAATCAGCTGACAGTCTTATGGGAATTCCTTTGTAGGTAACTGTCTCCTTTTCTCTTGCTGCTTCTAAGATTCTCTCCTTATTTTTAATCTTGGGTAATGTCATTATGATGTGTCTTGGTGTGTTCCTCTTTGGGTCCAACTTTTTTGGGACTCTCTGAGCTTCCTGGACTTCCTGGAAGTCTATTTCCTTTGCCAGATCAGGGAAGTTCTCCTTTATTATTTGTTCAAGTAAGTGTTCAATCCTTTGGTCTTCCTCTTCTCCTTCTGCACCCCTATGACTTGGATATTGGGACGTTTAAAGATGTCTTAGAGGTTCCTAAGCCTCTCCTCATTTTTTTGAGTTCTTGTTTCTTCATTCTTTTCTGGTTGAATGTTTTTTTCTTCCTTCCTGTCCACTCCATTAATTTGAGTCCCAGTTTCCTTCCCATCCCTGTTGGTTCCCTGCATGTTTCCCCTCATTTCCTTTATCATATCCTTCTTTTGTTCATTTAATTTGTGAACAAATTCAACCAAGTCTGTGAGCACCCTGATTACCAGTGTTTTGAACTGTGCATCTGATAGGTTGGCTATCTCTTTGTGGCTTAGTTGTATTTTTTCTGGAGTTTTGATCTGCTCTTTCATTTGGGCCATTTTTTTCCCTCTCAGTGCACCTTTTACATATAAGGGGTGGAACCTTAGGTGTTCACCAGGGCAGGGTAACCCACGTGGTTCTCTTGTGATGCTGCTTGTGGGGAAGGGGTCCAAGAGGGACCAATGGTGCTTGCTCTGCTCTCTGCCAGCTTTCAGTCAGTTACCCACAAGCAAAGTGGGTCCATCTGTGCTGATTCCCAGGTGGGCTGGCTTGTGTACATTCTAGGACCCTGTGGGTCTCTCCAATGAACTCTTTTGTGAGGCCGGGGGTTTCTCCTGCTGCTGCCTCAACCCCCACAGGTGTTTTCAATCAGTAGTTTGAGGTTTTATTTCCCCGAGATGGAGCCCTGGGTTGCACAGTCTGTTTCATTCCCCAGCTTTTTCTCCTGGTTTATCTGTGCGCGAATGAGGGACCACCCAGTCCACCAGACTCGGCCCTGCTGGGACTGGGTTGGCCCGCTGTGGGTTTCGCTGAGTGCACCGGCTCTGGGTCTTTCTGGGCAGCTACAGCATTGCCCATACGGCTCCTCAAACTGCCATCTCGCCATGTGCTCTCCGCCTGGCTTTGCCCTGCTTACCAGTCTGGATGAACATGTTCTTTAACTCCTTAGTTGTCAAACTTCCATACAGTTCGATTTTCGTCAGTTCTGGTTGTTTCTTGTTTTTAAATTGTTGTTTTCCCTCTTTTGATTGTAGAGGAGGCACAGTGTGTCTACGTATGCCTCCATCTTGGCTGGAAGTCCTCTTTATTTCACTTTTCATAGCTTGCATTTCTTCCTCTATTTTTCATCAGTACTCAACCATTTCTGCGAGCATCATGGTTACCAGTGTTTTGAACTGTGCATCTGATATGTTGGCTATCTCCTCCTTGCTTAGTTCTTTTTCTGAAGTTTTGATCTGTTCTTTTATTTGGGCCATATTTCTTTGTTTTGGCACAGCTGGTATGTTGTAAAGGGCAGAGCCTTAGGTATTCAGCAGGGTGGGGTAACGAACTTTGTTGTGTGGTGGTGCTGTATGTGGGGGAGGGGCCAGAGAGGGAACAGTGCCACTCATTCAGCTCTTGACCCTCTTTCAGTCACTTCCCCTGCTACCCACAAGCAAATTGGGCCCTTCTGGTGCTGATTCCCAGGTTGATGGAGTTGTGTACATTCTAGAACCCCATAGGTCTCTCCAACAATCTCTCCTGTGAGGCTTGGAGTTTCTCCTGCCCTGAAACCTGCACAGGATTTTACAGACAGAGGTTTTGAGGCTTCAGTTTCCCGCACTGGAACCCTGGGTTGTGTGGTCTGTCTTGCTCCACAGTTGTTCCTCCCAATTTATCCGCACATGAATGTGGGACCGCCTGGTCCAACAGCCACCACCTTGTCCACCCTGTCTGCTACCTTGCTGCATGTCCTCTCTGCCCCAGCTACCTGTCTCAGCCCCTACTGCCAGGCTGGATGAATGTTTCTTCTTTAACTCCTTGGTTGTTGGACTTTCATATGGTGCAATTTTCTGGAAGTTCTAGTTATTTTTTGTTTTTAAATTGTTTTTTTGTCCTTCTTTTGGTTGTGTGAAGAAGCAAAGCTTATCACCTATGCCTCCATTTTTGCCAGAAGTCCAGACCCTCTTTCCCCACTGGAATGAATCTAGGTCATTTGGGATATTAGAAATTTATATCATTGTGTTTTCATGCTGCCATGGATCACTATTGCTGAGGGGACTCAGCTAGTCTTTGTAGCTGCTATTTCTACTATTCCAT